>PVJX010024795.1:0-27645 GCA_004027295.1 Dolichotis patagonum | reverse complement strand
CTCCAGCCCCACTGTCCCACTGCTCTGGGAAGAGCGGTATGGTTCGCTACCTGTGCAGCCCTACAATCCTCTGTGCATTCCCCTGATGCAGGCTGGCCCTTCTCCCTCATTAGAGACAGAACGACTCTGCTCACCTGCACATTTCAGCATCTTGATAGGCACCATCTACTCTGCAAGGTAAACAAGGTGGGTACACCTGTCCATTTTATACTTGGGAACTGGAGACGATACATGCAACTTCCCGAAAGGCAAAATGTCGAAGAAACTGCAAAGGGCTGGGCCACCCACTCTTCCTCCTAAGACAATGTTTCTCCACCTCCCCTACACATTATTACCCTGGGAGCTTTCCTGAAACGTTAGTGGCTGATCACAAAACCAGACGCAACTGCCATCCCAGACCAGTTAATGCCAAGGGCAGCAGCTGGTCACAGAGCTCCCTGTGTGATTCAAGGCACAGCATTGAGAATCACTGCGTTACTGCTGTGTGAGTTTGAAAGGCCACCACTGGCATGGGACGACAGTGTAGAGTTGTAAATGTCAGTTACAACATGGACGAGGACACAGTTGAACCAAGCATGTTCTCAGGTGTGGCCAAAACAAACATGACTCAACACAATACAAATGGAAAACACACACTCGTGAAAATTAAAAGGCCAAAGGTCAATACACACATATTTACACACTGCTGTGTACATGTATGCCATGTTTTTTTGATGTCTTTTCCTCTAAAAGAGCAAATTTTGAAACAAATAACTATACATGACCATCTGTGCCCCAAATGTCAGAAAGAAAATGTTAAGGAAATTCTTTCCGGTATCTGTGAGTAATTTTGCACAGTACATCGTGGCTCCTAGGTATTCACCTTCAAGAAGGAAGACCAGAGTAGAACAAGCAAACATTCCAAAGCAGTAACAGCGTTTCTCTTCCATTAAACATGATCTGAAATGCACTAATTTCTTCTAGACCGAACTTCACTACTAACACTTTATTCATGAGCACAACCAGGACTTTGTTTACTGGCAGCCTGTGCCTAAAAAAAAGAGCCCTCCTAAAACGAGGAATTCCGAGCACAAAAATAGTTACCCATTAAATGAGGATTCATAGCCAGTCTCCCCATCACCACCAAAAGAAATCATAAGGACAGTCAATGTTCCCCAAAGACTAAATATAAACTTAACATTTTAGGATTAAGAACACACAAATACAACCTTCATCCACATGTGTAGCAAATTAGGGTTGTGAAAAACATTACCACTTGTATAATACCCTCAAAATCAAACTACCAGGGCAGGAATTTTACTCAACTCAGTCTACAGAGCGTCAGTCGAAGGCAACTGGCAGGGCTCTAAGTGCCCAACTTAGAGCTCTCCTTTGAGTGCAACTTCATATAACAAAACCACCGCGCCTCACTTTCCCCTCCCGTTCCCTCGAAACATCCTGCTAGCTCTGCCAAAGCACTGGCTCCCAGTGGGTTTTGTGTGTCTCTCCCAAAAGAAAAACTAATGGTCAAGTGGGTCTAAGTTTTAAATTGGTATAAAAACTTAAAACACACTGTACTAAGAAAAAATGCAAACTAGAATGCTCTTGAAAATGGCGATGTATTAAACACGCATCTTAGGACTCAGGCCTCAGCTAGGAGGAGTTCCTAAATTATGTGGAGGTCTGAAGCTTAGCTTCATTCGGCAAGGCGACTTCCCACCTCATATTCCGAACCTTGGAACATGCGAGCCTGTGAAGGCAAAGCTATCGGTACCCTAGCCTGCTCCCACCTGAAGCCTTTCAAAGCCACGAGCCCGCTGTCTGCGCCAACAAGCACAGCCAGGGCAGGATGAACCAGAACCAGGAGCCCGCTTCAGGGCGCAGGACGGGGCTGCCAAGGCTTTCCATGTGTCATTACCAGGGACCAAAAATGTCTTAGAGCTCTTGAAACACATGACCAGAGGGTCAAATTTCCACTCCAACTTATGTGCTGCTCTAGTTTTAAAGCAGATTTTTCTCTAAATAATCTTCTTTTATTAGGGGCTAAGGTTAAAAGTTAAAGCTAAATAGGCTTCTAGGCAAACTGAAAAGTAACCCAAGCTGCCCCAGAAAGTCTGTGGCTAATTTAATAACATCCGCCAACCAATGAGGTCACACTGTGGGAACACAGGCCCACCCGACACTTAAATAAATAAAATCATGGCTGGCTGTGGGTGCCAAGTCACAGCACAGAAATGGGAAGACGGTGCCTCACCCACTGAGGACACCGGCCAGGACAAGAAAGCTGAACCTCTGAGTTTATGGTGGTTAACCTGATTCTATCCAGACCTTTTTTTGCAGTACTGAAAATGAGTAATTAACTGTGACTATAATCATCCTGTGACTCTCCCTCTGTATTTTTCACACTGGTATTGGTGTGAAGCCTTCTCCGTCACTCCTGCTGTAGGGAAAAGCTAAGAAGAAGGCAAACTCAAAGACACAGGGTAACGCAGACGCTTGCCCTTGCACTGGGGATGGGCGGGGAGGGGGAAGAAGGGGTCTTAAGTTGACCATTAAGATATGAAAAATTTTATTCTGACTCCTCCGTTCCTCCGATAGGACACCACAGTATTGTTTCAAGTGGGCTTCTAGAGTATATTTTTTTTAAAAAAGAAATCTTGTTTTAAAAAGAAAAAGTACAAAGAGGGAGAAAAATACAAAAATCTCAAAATTTCTATAGCCAAAAGTAAATTGCAACTACTGTTTCCATTTCAGCAAACAGAAGAACACACAACGGCTACTATTTTCACCCTCTTTTCTTGTATAATTAAGTCGTTTTCTACCTCACTGGCACTACAAATTTTTTTTATGTAATTACGAAGCACATCACACACGAGTACAGTCTATAGTAATATAACATGCACAGTTCAAAGACTTCTCTAAAACTCTTTCTCTCTTCTGAAACAAGTTCAGTGACTTCTTGCCCAGAAAAGATGCCCCTTTCCTACCCAGTCACCTCTTTCTTTCTCACGTATTTACCTTCTCCCTGTGAGTTTCTGCCCTCAGGTTTTCCTGCTGGATTCCGAGGAGTCTGGTGAATGACTGCATCTCAGACCCTTCTCCTGACCTCATCCTTGGGCTCACTCTTCTCTCAAACCACCACGACATTCACAACCGTGACCCTCCTTCAACCCCGACCACTCTAGTACACAGGAAGAGGAAAAAGTTCTCCCCAGCCCTTCATTTTCCTTCGTCCCTCTCAGTGTGGCCTGGGGTACGCCTTCTCCCTGAAACTCTTCTCCCGCCCTCATCCTGAGAGGAGCAGAGCAGCTCTCCGTCCTCGGGACTGGCGTGCACTATCTCCTGGCCTGTTACTGACACAGGCCACTGAAAGACTCTGTACCTGATGACCGTGTGCTGCGAGACGTGGTCAGCTCTGATTTGGATCCACAATCGCCCGCACATTCTCTGATTGATAGTTCCAGTAGCAATGACAGGCTGATCCATTTCTCTTGTACCTTGTCCCCCCTGTGACTGATGTACTGTGCTTGCCACATGGCTTGCTGAGCCAAGGGGCAGGAAAGGATCCATCGCTGGCCATAGAAGAGATGACTGGCTCCACCAGGGCCTCCGCCTTTGACCAGGTTTCATTAGCTCTGAGCACCACCCGGCCATAGCCACCTCATGACACCGGTCCTTGCTATGTACAGAAACACTTTCTCTATTCCAAAGGTAAACAAAAGCCACCACAGCACAAAACAACCATGTCAAGACAGGCAAATTGATTGGCACACCAAGTACACAATAAACTTGAGATCTAGCTTCCTCCTCGGATTTCCACAGTATGTTGTAAGACAAAATTCCCCAGCCCCACTTCCCACAGCCCTTCTACGTTAGCACTTAAAGGGGGCAAAACACTTTTAGGGACACTGACTCACCCTAGAAGCATCCATCAACAAGAAGATAAACATAGTTCTTATTTCCACAGAAATTCAGAGAGCCTACAACTTTCCTCTCTGAACACCACAAAACAAATTCCCCTCACAGATGGACAGAAATACATCACAGGGGGGGAGGCATAGGAAAATAAATAAAAATAAATTGTATTTACCTTCTTCTGTTTCATGCCACACGATCCCTTCCAAATTCACACTGGTCCCAGGTTCACAGGGCCCAAGACACTCGGGCTCTGTCACTACTCCAACTTCACACGTATTGACACCCACAGACCGAGTCCGAACCAAAAGCTGCTCAACGGGCGCTGCAATATTGGATGAAGATGGGGGAAAGTAGGAGGGTAGAATCTGAGGCGCGAGACTGCTGGAAATCGGAGGTGGTGGTGCCGGCACTGTAAACAGGGGGTCAACCTGAAAGACAGACAGGCTTACTGCAGTGGTGCTGCATTCCACGAGTTCCTGCAATGCAATCTGCTTACATGGCTTCTAGAATACATCGTCATTCCAAAACCCATTTGCAATTATAATACGCTTTGAGCATTTTGTGGTGCCGAAACATAAAGTAGATTAGAATGAGCATTCTGTTTCTTCATGTGAAACAAGGTAAACATAAGAGCACTAGTTTCCTGGATTACAGGTAGGCCTTCGGTGGTTTTCTAAATTCACCAATGGACAAACCTTTAGTCTCAGAGGATATGAATGAAACACACTTTGGAAAATTAAGAGTATTTCTGATTTGTAATGAAATCTTATTTTCAAATCTGTAACATTTCCAAAGGAGAAAGTTTAATAAATACCAGTAAACAATAATATTTGCACCACTGGACATTTAAGTACAGGATATGGACTAAAATTGTTTTCAAGGTATTTTATAAACCACAGTAAATTAAATCACTATTAAAATACATTAACAGCCTCTGCAGAATATATAAAATATATAACTTGATTACACACACTGAAACACACAAACTGGATATTATTAGCATGTATTAAGCATTAACGCCTAATTAAATGTTCGTTGCAAAGTTTAGCAGAATTCACATAAGAAAAGTAAACACATTGCCCGACATCAGCAGAACATGAGTTTCTCCAATACACAAACCCTTTAGTGGGTCAACTTGCCAAGATCCCTGATTAAGACTCAGCAACTCTCTCTCTAATTCTAGAAAACAGAAACAACACCCCTGTCTCTAACTCCGCAAAACAGAAACAACAGCTTGGCTGAAGGTGTTATAGGGCAATGATAGCTCCTTTGCACCCCCACCCTCAGGACGACAGAGAAAGGAGCACTTCGCAAGGTCAGACATTTGCCCATGAGAAAACCAAAGCCTATGCCTATACTAAAACACAAGTCACCAACCAGCCTACTCATCCATTGGGCCCACTTAACAACTGTTAGGAGCGCTGCTATGGAACAGTTGGGACTCTGCTACACTCAGGTTACCAGTTGTGAAAAGCCACACAAACACATCTCTACTAGCACCCAGGTTATGTACGTCTTTGTGTTGAACATAAACATTGCTGCATACAAGGGACCAAACCTTGCATGTATTACAGCTGGGTTAAGAAATTGTAAATGTTAAGGACATACAGAAGGTCATTCTGGTAAAACACCCTCCCCCGCTGTTCATATATCACTAGTTATCTTTTGTAAGTTATCCTTTATAGTAACTCTACTACAGGTGTAACATAGCTTTTGTTGCTTAAAAAAAAATTCCAGCAAATCAAGGGAAGAAGTATGCTTCTAGTTGAACAGCTGAAGCCGTCATCTGTGTGGTCTCCTTGCGTATATGACTGCAGGAACTACTTATACAGTTTGCATTTCGCCAAAATGATACACTGACGTTCACTTGCCTGAGTGATCCAAGTCGCAATACAACCCATCTGCATGTTAAAGAAACTTAATTTCCTGCTGGGGAAGCTGCCATAAAACTTTTGCTCCACGCTTTTTACTGCTCTGCATTCTTGATCACAGAGCCCAGGAAAGAAAAGCATTTAGCAGCCTGACCCCCAGATCCAGTGATTTATGCTTTCATGTAAATGCAGCTCAGTGTGGATCAAAGTTCACACTGACAGCTAAGATTTTAAAATAGGGCTGACAAATGGAAGAAGAAGTGCTCTAGGAAAGGAAATTTAAACAGGGAAAAAAGGTAGTGCTACCTTGTCATCTTTGTCACAACCAAAAAGCTGTGTGAGTTTGAATCATTTGTTTAAATTTTTTAAAAATTATGAATCAGTTACTTCTGTACCTTTTATGCATTCTTCCCAATAAATTTTTATTTTATTTTTTAAATTCTTCACTTCCTAGTTAGTTGTAAACTGACTATAATTGAATGCTATCCATATAAACCAAAAGGACAAAATGGAAAAATAATTTTGAAAATATTCTTTTCCTTGCCTGATTGGGAGCCAATACTGACATGAAGACAACAAATTTAGCTTCCACTGGATGTACAGGAAACCAAAGTAAAATCAAAGAGGTGAGTAGTTTGGAAAGCATCAACTCTTGTTCTTGCAATGATACAAGGGAGCAATGAATGCCAGAGGAGTTACTGGAGTGGGAGATGCTGAGCCTAGGATTTGGGCACCGACTCCGACACTAATTACTTTGTGACCACAGAGAGTCACTGAACCTCTCTGAGGACCATTTTCATGAGCTGGAACAGGTACTTTCAACCTTTTAATACTGATGATAATGCTACCATGCCAGCTTCTGGACTAAATCCTTATTTCAATAAACCTCCATTTACAGACATGTTTGGCTACAGATACACCCACCCACACTATATAGGATATTTCTGTAATTCCAAAGATCCTCCCTCTATGCTGCCCTCTCTCGTCCTCCTCCTCCTTTTTTTTTTTAAAGCTGAACCCAGGGTCTTCAACCAGCTAACCCCACACACTATCATTAAGACATCTTACCCAAAGGTCAAACTTCTGTAGAATGTGGGTGGCTTTAGGGTAGAAGTCATGGTACCCCAGGCCTATGAACAAGTTACCTGTGCTTATTTCCATGAAAGTCATCTAAATATAACAACAGAAGGTTCACCAATATTACCATACAAAGAGCCGTGGAGCCCCGTCCAGCATGTTCTAAGATGACAAAGCTAAGGTTCGGAGAGGTTGACTATAAATATTAACTTTCTCATAAGTAGTACCACCATGTGATCACAGCCTCAGACTGAAACTTTATAGGTAAAACAGTCTTAAAGATTCACATATTTTATTTATCCAAGTGAATTTTTCCCTTAGTTTTTCTACTGTATGAACTTTGCCATGCAGTGCAAAGCTGCCATTCTCACAGGTACTCGGACCAGCACTACCCGTAAAGGAAAAGGGAACTCTTGCCTGCTCTTTTCAAGACCTTCTCTCCCCACAAGGTTTCAGGGATGAGGGGAGACACCAACTGTCAAGAGGGGTTGGAGTCACCGGGAGGAATCAGAGGTGTTTCCTTTGCCAAATTTGCTACGTTTAAAAACATACATTTTTTCTTACCAATATTGAAAGAACTAGAGAATTGTCTGAATTTTCATTAGCTCTTAAAACAGTAAATGGGAAGGCGCTGCTCTGGGCCGCCGCTTCTCAGCTATCAATGCCAAGGCAGAACTTCTAGGCTTATTTCCCACTGACCCGCCCAGGCGGGCAGTTCGAGTTTGTGAACTGGCCTTTTCCACAGTCAGCCACAGAATGGTCCATCTAGAAGGTCACCTACCCCAGTCTACTCATTCTAGAGAAAACTGTGGCTCATATTTGTGCAAGGACCAGTTAAGTTATCACTAGTAGTAGCTCAGCAGCATAAAAGAGTACACTATCAAGCAGAAAACTTATAAGCGTTAAACATACACTAGGAGACAAAAGATGGTGAAAGGGAAATAATTCAAAGAATGTGGCGACTGCTTTCTGCCAGGTAATGCCCCCAGTGCAAGATGTTCTCCCTACAAGGTTTCACTTCTCTTGAGCATCTCAGTGTCACACATGAAGCCACATATACCATATGCAAAGCAGAATTTTAAAGGATACTCAGTAGTTATTTTTGCCTTATACAAAAGATCACTCCACTGAACCCTAATTTCTCAGGTCACTGATCCAGGCACTGAACCACAATCTCTTCAACCAGCAAAGCTTGTTAGGGCAGAGTGGGAGCCAACAGTTTCCACAGCACTTCCTCTGGTGAGGAGGCAACATACTGTTACAGTTTGGATCTGAAATGTCCTCCAGAGGATTGTGTGCTAAGAGCTTGGTCCCCAGGGCATCCAGGTTCAGAGATGGGGCTCTGGAGAAAGGCTGGACCATGAGGGTTCTGACCTTATCAATGGGCCAACCCACTGATAGGTCATAATTTGATGAGCTATTGGAAAGTGATGGAAACTTAGAAGGTGAGACCTAGTGGGCACCCCTTCCTGGGTCATGTTGGGCAGCAAAATGGCATCTGCCCGGTGAGTAGTCCAGGTAGCCAAACCACATACACCATTAATAAGGTTCCCTGACAGAAGAGACAATCCTAAACCCAGCCTACCAGAAGCTTTGAGATCAGCAGGGGTCCCATCTCACTCTTCTGTGATTTCACAGCCTACTAAGGGGTGTAAGTCACCAGAGCTGCTGATGCACCCAGGTCCACCAGCCACTGCAGAAATAAAAGAAGTGCTACCTCAGAAACACAGAAGGAAACTAACATCTCAAGAGGAAATGGAGCTTATTCAACGTGGAAGTCCAGAATAATGACTGGGGCTGCTATCTTTATAGTGAATGCCTTCCAAAATGACATGAAAAGCTGTACATTAAACAACTGTAATAAATATTCTGCAAAAAGAAAAAAATCTGTAGGAAATTTAGATGAATAGATGGATCTTCTAATTTATGTATCTTGGTCAGCTTCTCTACAAGCTTACAGAATTGTTTACATACTTTATACTTATTAAAGTATACTTTTGGAAGTGTCAGCCCATTGACTTACTTTTTCTTGATTTTCAAGTAATACCAGTGACAAACTAGGAAAAGCACACAATGTCTAGTAAACTAGATTTCCGATTATCTCACTTTTCTTTCTGATTCTGTTTAGAAATGCAAAAAAAAAAAAGCTTACTAAATACAATTACTGCATTAAGGAAGTGGTTTTCCTCATATTAGAAGAGGGTCAGTAAAATAATATCACTGTTATTAATTCTGTAACGTCTCTTCATTCACAAGGTTATTGGAGTAAACTGGCGTAAGCATATCCTACTGTAAATGATAACCAGTGACTAAGATGGTGACCTTGGAGACAATTAAAAAAACTGTATTTGTAACCTTTATTCAGAAATGAAATCAACAGAAAATAGAAAATAGATCAAAATGAATATAGATAGGAATAAATATTTCACTAGAAAAAAGGAGAAAGGATTGGGTTCTGGGTGATGTACCTACAATGGTTGATCAAAATATACGATGCATATTCAAAGTTTTAAAACTTATCACAAGAAACACATTAACATTATTCTTTCTCAAAACACTCTCCCTCCTTTTCAAACATACTTTTTCTATTGTTCTTGTCACTTTCTGAGGCAGTTCTTGAAGTCCTCTTTTATGAATGCGTTTACAATGCATGATCAAAAGTGCAGTGAATGCCACTGTTAAGGGCCATCTAAGGGAAAGGCAGCTTATAAAAACATTACGATGTGTTCTCATCCAACAGGACCTGGCACCATGGGACACTGTCTCTTCCCCACAGTCACAATAGCCATTAAAAGTAAATGTTTAAAAAAATAAAACAAGCAAAAATAGTAAATGTTTTGAATGAATTCAGGATATTGAAGCAGCCACAACTTATGAAAGAGGACTCCAGCACTGCTTCAGGAAGTGAAGTTTCAAGGGAGAGGAAATATTTTGAGGGGAATTCATGGCAGTGTGTCTCTTACTATAACAAATTTTTAAAATTTAAATATTCACTGTATTTTGTGATCATACCTCGTATACCTTGTCCTCAGCCCCTTACTCCACCCCTCTAACCTCTGTTGGCCACATGGTGAGAACCTTTGCTACAAGACATGTTCTCTCCACCATGATCTTGTGTGTCACCACTGTGCCAAAAGCCAAGGAGCCGAGTGACCACGGACTGAAACCTCTGGAACTATGAGTCAAACTAAAACTATCTTTTTAGTTGTTTATCTTAGACATTTGTCCTATTCTATTGCAGCCACAAAAAAGGAACACGAATACTTAGGGGGTGAGCCTGGGGTTCTGTGTGAAGACAGCCTGGGTTTCAGATCCTGGTTATAGCAGTACTTGCAAGCCCCTGGGCTTCTCTATGTCTCCATGTCTGTGTCTAAGAAGTGGAACTGATAATAACTACACTCACTATTTTGGAGTGCAGATTCCATGAGGTAATTCACACGGCGTGAGTGCGCAGCACACTACATAGCTTGCTAGACACTGGCTTTGTACATTAAAAAAACAAAGTCCCTTGTCTGATACTATAGTTCCCTCACCCCACACATAACCTTACAAAGCTCCTTTTTACATCCTACTATGTTTAGCGTAACTCTATAATCCCTTCCAAATGCACGGTTAAGTGCAGTTGAAGTGTGTTAAAAGTGTAAGAAAAAAGGGCTTAACCACTGCTGCTTTCATACAAGGGCAAAGGGCAGCTGTCAACTGTCTTAATCCGTCCCCACTTTACAGGTTTACAGCAATGATGGGATCACTACAGAGGTCCTGATGAGTCCTAAACTACCTCAGAATCTCCTTCTACTAATTTCCAGACGCACCTCTTTTTCATGCACTGCCATCCCAAAAGTCTACTCCTAGTCACCTAAACTGCACCCTGCATCCAAACCTAGTAATTAACCACTGCACACCTACTGTTTGCCAGGCATGGAGCAACCTGCTAGTATAACAGTGGGCCCAAACCAACCAGATCCCTGTCCTCACGGACTGACTGGCTAGTGGACAAGGCTGTACCACTAATCAAATAATCACACCTATAGAGTAAACTTCCAACTACAATCAGAGAACCACATCCAAGGTACTGTCCAGGGTGGTCCGCATGCCCAACACCTGACCACTAGTTACATAACCTCAGGGAAGCCCCTTGGTCTCTCTGGGACTCTGCCCTCATGTATAAAACAGAAACAGCACCAAGCTAATGGGACTGCTACGTGAGATCATACCAAAAGAAAACAGCTCAGGGCCTAGTTCACAGGAGCACTGAATAAATGGGAGCTGCCTCTACTGTCAGGGTTATTATCATTATTACAAATATATTTCAGACCTAAACTAAAAAGAAATCGATAGGTGATTTAGCCTCACAGAGCCAAATGTTAGCTAGCACTTGCTACATTCCAAAGCACTTCAAGAGAGTCAATTATGAATAACTTTCTGGGAGGGGGAGACACTCTAATATAGTTCTAATCAGCTATTCCTCATTTAAAAATCAGTGGGGGGTTACTGGTCTAATAATACTAATAACTAGAATAAAAGAGCAGAATAAAGAATTACAGGCTTTAGCAATGGCTCCTTTAACCGAGTTCTTTGCTGTCATCTTGATGGGACACTGATGTAACCTATTACAGCGCAAAAGAGGAAAGCAGGAAAGCAGCCATCTCCAGTAGGGGTGAAAAAAAAAACCCATAAGTCTAACAGCTGGTGGTGGCAGCCTGTCAAACCGAGGAAAGTTAATGTCAAGAACAGACGCGCGGCAGTCTCTCACTGTTGTTTTTGCATGATTATTCCCAGGTGTTGGTGCACGCTGAGCAGTAGCCTGGCTATTTATCACGCCAGAGAGTCTAAGAGCTTGGGAGGAGGGAGCAGGAGGGCCCAGAGGCAAAGAAGAAAAGGTTATTCACACAGACAGCAGTACTTAGTGTGTGTAATCAGAGAGCTGGAGGAAGAAGTCTGCAGAGGTCCTGGCAATATTTTCTCTTTTCACCTTATTTCAAGGGCTTCCTGAGTGCTGATGAGCAAAAAGTTTCCAAAGCTACAGTGTGATGGTGGCAGCTTGTCATCACTAGAGCACTGGACGCTGGCAGCCAGGGACAGTTTTTCAGTATCAAGAAACTGACAACCCAATGTCTGCAGGACAGGGCTGGGGAACACCCAGCGGGCACTCCTGCTCCACCCAGATTCAACAAAAACTCTCAGGTGGCCTGCTGCCCCAGGGCTAGTGCTTCCAGGGGAAGGGGCAGGGCCAGCCTAGGGCTGCAGATAAGCAAGTCTCGGGCTGCAAGGACTCCCAGATACCCTGACATGGAAGATTGCCCCAGGTTCCATCCATCTGTTGCCACAAATCTCCACACTAACCCTCCTACTAATCCCTCCCTCAATTCTGGGATTCTCAGATCACCAACAGCCAGTGGAGAAAGGGTTTTACTTTGCACAGCACCAATACTTTCACATTCTTACGAGCATGCTGGGACATGCTTACTTTAATGCTCACATTTTCCCTATATCCTAGGTAGTTGGCTGTTTTATGAGACTGCTCACAGTCACTTCTTATTTAAAAAGCATTAGACAGAGCCTGTACCACCAGAGGGGAAATCACAGCTCTTTAGAGATGACCACAGTCAGTCTCTACTCAGCATCTGCCTAACATCACCACTTCGTAAACAAACAAAAAAGAAAACCAAAAACCTTCCTTGAATTAGGCACTGATCCTTTCTCCAAAATGCATCAAGTAGGAATTTCCATCCCTGATAGACAAACCTAGAACTCCCGTGCCTTTAGTCATACCTGATCCTTCCTCCGCTCAACATGATGGTGGACTTGCTCCTACGCACGTCCAAGCAATTTAGGCATTTCAGTGTACTATGCAAATAACACGGACAAATTCTCACAAAGGGTCTAAGGTACCAAGCTGAGGCAGGATTAGACTGGCCATGCCCTCCTATGATCTTCACATGACTGTAAAGAAAGAATGTTACAGATGAGAAGGGAACTTGGGAAAAGTTATAGAACTTGGCAGGTCGTTTAGGGTGGGTGGCCAAGCCAAAATTTGAACCCAGTATTGGCCTAACATCAAAGGCAGCTCTCAAATTTTAAGCAGAACACAACATACAAAGGAAATTGCCTCCAGAGCTAATTTCTGAATGTAAGATGTCACACTCCTGAACTCTATTTTATGCCCCATTTAATACACCACATCTCAAGAGTTCTAAGCAAATACTGCAATCAGAAACCTCCCTTCAAGGCATCACTGAAACCAAAGCTCAGGTTTGGTTCTGCTGTCATTGTTTTAAAACCACTCCAAAAGCTATGAGCATGTACACTGACTGCAAAGTACATCGGTATTTACATTTTTTTCCAGATTATTTTGTAAAAGGCTACCAGAGGCTGAGCTACTGAAGTGCTGATAAGCTCTCCAGGTGGCCTGCTGGTTGGACCTGGGCATGCACAGGCCTGGGGCCCCACAGAGCCAAGAGGACGCTTCTGTTCTGAGCCAGGACCCTGAAACCATGGCATGCCACCAGCCCAGTCTCCATGGGGCTGCTTAGGGAAAAGTGTCGCTGACTGTTAGTGATAGCCTCAGAAGTGGCCATATGTGCAGGTCACAAAGCAAAGACATATGGCCAACCACATACGTAAAATCTGCTTCAAGCAACAGCAACTATTTTTAATTTTATCCTCTTGATAGTTTCCAAAGCACAACAGAAGGTGCTGAACATGTAAAGGCAGAGTGTAATTAAACTACCAGACTCAATTCTTTAAATTTTTTGTTTCGGAGCCAAACTACATCTCTCCTAGAAGGCAGAGCAGACACAGGGGCTCCAGAGGAGGACTCTTCCCCCAGGGCACATCAGTTGTCACACACTTAGCCTCATTTGTGCTGTCGCAAAGAATCCTGTCCCACTGCTGAGGCACAGACACTTAACTCTGCTCTAAAAGTGCCGCTGATATCTTTCACCACTCTGTGTTGGAGAGTCTTCAAATAGTAGCAGTATGTGATCAGTGTTTTCATATCTCATTCAAAGACTTCTCTGATTTCGTCTCATCCCATTTCCAAAGACACTTAGAACACTAAAATAATCCACAAGGAAAGGAGACATTATAAATGTACTAGAAAAGCCGTGCTCTTGGGTTAGTTTTTCACAGCTCCCTTTTTACGAAGCTGCATTTCTGAAAAGTTCCATATAAGTCCACTGCTATCAATTAGATCTTGTCCCCAGTCCCTTAAGAGTGTAACTTTAAAAAGAAAGCTCAGTGGTAAACTCTGGATATTGCTTCACAAGAATGCACCTACAACAGCAAACAGACAAATTTCAAATCTCATGAATGATGCGTGCACCGTGGTAGATACTGACCAGTGATAAACACACTGCCTGTCTTTGTAGGGCTCCTAATTTCTTCCTGAAGTCAGGCTGAAATCTGGAAGTGGTGGAGGTGACATGATTTTAGAAGGGAAGGGAAGAAAGAAAGGGACCAAGAAAAGCTGGGGAAAATCATCATCTTTCTGTTCCTTTAACTAAAGCAATGCTTCTCTTTACCTTATATTTGGCAATAATACTTGAGACTGCAACTAAAATCTTGGACTTCTGAATTATAAACCCAATATATCCTGCTCATAACCAAATGAGTAACAGGTGAGTGTCTGAGCCACACTGTGGGAGTTAGGGGGTACCTTGGAAAACTTGCCTTTCCAAAGCCACACAAGTGAATTCCGACTCCCTGCCCAGAATTCCACCTTGGTACCATTTGCTTTCCTCCCTGTACAATGCTGACACTGCACACGAAAATCCAACGCATGTCTAAAAGGCTCAGCATGCAGTTACTGTTTTCTCTTCCTACCTCCCAAATGCTGACCCTTAATACTGATCTACTTCAACAAATTAAGGAAACTTTTTAAATCTTAACATTAATTTTATTGAGCACAATTTGGTAAAACTCTCCATAGCTATCACAGAGTCAAAATGATTAAAGAAAGAGATACACTCATAAAGTCCAGTCAGCATGGGGGTGCAGGCCAGTAATTCTAGCACTCAGGACGCTAAGACAGGAGGATCACAAGTTTGAGGCCTGCCTGGGCTACAAACTGACGTCAAGGCCAGCTTAAACTACATAGGGAAACCCTGTCTCAAAAAGACAAAACCAAAACAAAACAAAAATCACAAAGTTCTACTACCTGTTGTCATGCATAGCTACATGTTACGTATGTGTAGCATACAGTCATACACACACGGTGCTTATTCACATGCCTGTGCTCTGGGACACTTTAAAGACACATTCATTCTTATCAGAGCACTGTAGAAGGCAGAGGCGGGGTTTGTCATCTGATTCTGTGAAGCAGAGACAGTGAAATCTTCAGAGAAGTTACTTCTCAGGTCAGCAGCAAAAACACAAAACCATGGATTACACTATTGAAGACTGTCATGTGCTCTATCAAATTTAATACCATAAACCAAAATTTTAACGATTTGTGTGTGTGTGTGTGTTTAGGGCAGTGGCTCAGTGGTAAATCAGTAGTAGGCTGACATGCAGCAACTGGGTTCAGTTTCAGCACCACATACAAAACAAAAATGTTTCTTCTTACAAAGTCCTACACACACAAAATGCTGCTCATAGATCCAGAATGATTTTCCCTTCCGAGAACAGAGCAAGTTTTAAAACCCAATAGGTCACTCTCCAGAGAGAGCCAGGCTATCTTTTATTGGTTTCTCATATATCCTTTCAGAAATCACATCTCTCTGAAAACACAGAGGAGCCAGCCATGATGGACACGTCTGTAATCCCAGCACTCAGGAGGGCTTACCTGACCGAGCACTGAAACCACCCAGTTCAAGGCGCCTGAGCTTCATAGCAAGTTCAAGGCCAGAATGCATTACAAAGCAAGACCCTGTTTCAACTCCTCTCCCAAAACAAGAATCAAATAAAAACAGAGGGAGGGAATCAGCTTTCATTTAGAGTCGTCTATGTTACCTGAATGTTAACATGTATTTCTTATATCATTTAAGTTATTATTATTATTATTATTATTATTTTACCGGGATTTGAACTCACGACCACAAGGCAGGCACGTATGCTGCTGGGCTAAACCCCCAGTTAAAATTTTGTGGTTTTTTGGTATCGGGAATCAAACTCATGACCTTGTGGTTGCCAGGCAGGTACTTACACCGCTGAGCTAAACCCCTGGCCCCAAAATTTATTTTTGAGGCAGGAGGATTGTCACAAGCTCAAGGCCCACTTGGACCAGGCCAGTCCAAAGTACATAGCGAGACTATGTCTCAGAAAACCAGTAGACAGATAAATAGATAGAATTTCTTTAATAAAAAGATGCTAAGCTATTCCATTTTAGAATAAAAGTAAACAAGTGCCAATGCTGAGGAAAATGGCACATAATGGGAGATGATCGTTTTGATCCTTATGCAAAGATCTTAAAATCAACGCACAAGCCAGAGGTGGCAAGAGGACCCCATTTGTGTGACGAGGAGTCTGGTATTGACCCCATACCCTCCCCTTTATAATGGTTGCTGATTAAAGTGCCTCACTGTTGAAGTCATCCTGTCATTAAACAAGTTTCTGCCAGGTGCTACTATGCATCACGTAGTGCTCCTGCAGCCCTCTGTAGCCAGACTGGAAATGAATGGAAACTGTAGAGCAAAGTATGGTCACAGCCAAGATGGTCAGTTCATCCCAGGGCATTGTGGGAGCACTGGGGGTGGGGTCCGGAATAGATTTGGCCCATAAAGGGATGGGAGGGGCAGATGGAACTGAGCCCCTTTGTATACCGAATTCAGTTAGAGGTTGGCAGTTAGGGTGAGCTGAGGCTGAAGAATCAGCGCTCAGAGAAGCCCAAGCCAAGCTAAGAATCTAAGGTTCACTGCAAAATTAGAGGAGAGCAGTAGTGATTCTAAGACAGGCATGGAGGAGATTAGGCAATTTATCTGGTAAGAAGCACAACAGAATCTGTGAGAAAACAGACAAGAGAGAACAAAATTGGAAGGTGAAGAGCAGACAGGAAGCCGTGACGGAACTCCAAGGAAGAGACAGCAGCCATGGTGGGGATGGGAAGGAAAGGCTGGATTTAGGAAGGTGGCGGAAGAAGAGAAACGCAAAGATGGGCTCCAGGAGTCTGTTTCAGTTGAGGAGTCTCATTCCCTGGGATGTGAGGCTCAGGCGGAAGGTCACCCGTGGGGCACCACCTACCAGGCAGAGGAACTGTCTGGAACTCAAGGGACCAATCTAGACTAGCACAGAGAAAGTGATTAAGCCAGTAAAGTGCATGACATAGCTTGGGGCAAATGAGGAGAATGTATAAAAAAAATAAAAAATAAAAAATAAACCGGGCAGAACTTGATAGACCTCAACAAGGATGGAAAAGAAAGCAAGAAGAGAGAGGTGGGCGGTGCAACCCGAGGATACCGGAGCAGTGCACTGGGCCCAAACCAAAGGAGAGCAGCTCACCCAGGAGAGGCCTGAGCGGTCTGGTGGCCAGCAACACTGGAGAAGCCAAGAGGACACAGTCCAGGGCTTTCTCCCGACCCTCCACAGAAAGGAAAGGCTGCTCAGTTCTCAAAGCCAGCCAATGCCTAAGGTTTCCCTAATTTCACCACAGGCAGCCCACTGCATCCGCACAGCAACCTGGAACTGTCCATCTCAATCCTGGTGAAGAAAGACGACTCAGCACCAGCCCTGCGGTCATTTTTCCCCCACTGGATGAATACCAGAAACTACCGCTAAACACCATGTCCCTCGCTGGCCATCTAGAAAACAATGACCCTTCAGCTCAGCAGGCTGAATCACAAAGACAATGCGGACCTGAAGGAGCTTCAACTAACCTCACATACACAGAATCCTGGTCCCTCCCAGTGATTCCAAGGTGCCAATTACAGTACTTGTTTAAAGTGTCACGCAGCTAGGAAAATATAATAAAACTGTGCCACTACAGTTGTTGAAAAACCAAAAGATGGATTTCAAGGGAGATGAAAAAAAAAAACTTCAAACTATCTGGGAACAGATTTATAAATGACTGTTGTTATTTAGAATCAGGTATATAACAAGATCTATTGGGGGAGGGTTTTTTTTTGTTTTTGTTGTCTTTTCTAGAAGCTGGTCCTTGGAGGAATCCTAGCCTAAGACGAGGACCAGGATCTTCCAGTCTAAACATCTGTAAATGGCATTAAGAACATTTCCCTGAACAAGTTCACAGGAATATCTCAAGAATCAAACGAAATGAACTCTAAGAACATAGTCTTAAAAGAATGCACAGCCATCAGACATGATGGCACATGCTTACAACTGCCGGAGGCTGTGGCAGGAAGATCCCAAGTTTAAGGCCAGGCAGGCAACTCACGGAGATCTTGCCTCAACACAGAAAACATCCGGGGATACAACTCAGGGATAAGCACACTTGGCCATCACTCTAGGGCCTGGGTTCAGGTCCCAGGACTGCCAAACGTGAAAGGAGTACACAAATGTAAATGAAACTGAGCCTTACTAGCCACACCTTCATGGTTACCAATCCATTGGATAGAGCTGCAAAGAAATAAGGCCAGGGAAAGGGGCAGGAAGAGCGAGTTCTCATAGGATTCGTATTTCCAGAACATTTACTTCTTTTTACATGTATGTTTCACTTCAGAACTGATTCTGGATAGCTGTAATAACTGAGGCTACGGGGGTGGGGGAGGATTCACGTCACTTCATGCCTATTAAACAACGCCTCCTCTAAATGTCAGTCACAGAGAACAAAAAGGTTAGCCTTGAAATACACATGCGGTCATGACAGACGGCGTTCTACAAACTGTTCAGGCTTTCTTAACCTTAACCAGTGAGTGAGGCAGGTGATACACTCTGATCCTCACGAATCACCTGCTGGGGATACATGCTGTACGCTAACCTCAAACTACAAGCACCTATTGGCCACACCATTCCCTAGCTACGGGAAAATGTTAACTTCTTTTAATGTTATAATAAGTTCCAGTCAGTTGATAAAACACCTGTGAACAGTTTCAGCATTACAGTAAGCTAAATTTAAATCAAGTTGATTTGAGTCATGATTTAAATCACTGGTCAAAAAAACTGTTACCTTTTAAAATTAAATAATTCATGATTATTTTTACTATAATGGTAAAAATATACTTTGGGATAGCTGGGTGTGGTGTAGTGGTGCACACTGCCAATCCCAGCACTCCAGAGGCTGAAGCAGGAGGGTCCTTGCAAGTCCAAGATCAGCCTGGGCTACAAAGTGAGCAGAAGGCCAGCTTGAACTGCATAGAGACCCTGTCTCAAAAAGACAAACGAACAAACAAAAGCCCTCCTGAATATATGCATACAGGATGCTTTTTAAAAGAAAATATTACTTTAAAACTATTAAAAATCTTTTAAAACATTTTTGTTACGTTCATTAATATTACCATCCAGGCCTTACCTATACACTCATTTTTAATATAATATAAACCATACTCTATACCTCTTATTTTTTTTCTTTTTAACAACCACTTTAGAAACTCTAATATAGTAGTTGCTTTATAGATCAAAACTAAATGAAGAATCTATTTAAATAATTGAATATCTTTTTGAGATCAGTTATTTCTCTAGTATAATAAAATCTAATAACTAATAACCTTGAGACTATATAAACTTTTCTGCAAAGCAACACTTTTAAAACACACTTTAAAAATCAATTTCTCAGTCTGATGTAGTGCTGCATGCTCATAATCTCAGTTACTCGGGAGGTTGAGCCAGCAAGCTTGCAAACTTGAGGCCAGCAGCCTGGGCAACTTAGCAAGGTCCTATTTCAAAATTTTAAAAAGGGCTGGGGAAGTAGCTCAGTGGTAGAGAACCTGCTCAGCAGATGCTCCTATGGCAAGCCCCTGGATTCACTCCCAGCACCACCACCACCAAAACACACACAAACACACACACACACACACACACACACACCCCAATTTCTAAAAATGGAAACTCCTACTTGAGATTTTAAAATCTGGACTTAAAATTAAAGAAAGATTAATGTCAGCAAAAAGGCTCCGAGGAGCTTTACAAACACAAAATTACAGAGAAGCACCCAGCTGGCCTTAGAAATGTAATCTTTCTGGTTGTTTCACCCTTGCACATAGCTTGAGTCAATTCAAGGCCCAGGAGTTTGCGGTCTAATAAATGCGTAAGACTGAAAGTAAGTTCCCCGTCAAAGCGCACCGTGTATGGGCAGCACACCAACTGCTTTCGCCGCTGCAGCGTGCGGCTCTGGGCGGACAGGGTATTCTGGGTGCGTCTGTGGGCAGCCAGGGATCCGCTCATGGGTGGAGACAGAAGGAGGACAATAGACAAGACTTCTGTGGCTGCTGCCTGTTCTAATAAAACCCTTCTTTTTCTTACTGCTGTAACAGAAAGTCACGCTTTGATGCGTGGGTTGAGCACGTATTACGACCCAAACTCAGTGTAGCCTCCCAGTCCCAGAGGGCCCACTCCAGCCAAGTCACAATCTGGGTACAGCCCCACATTCTGAGAACTTCCTCCCCAAAGCTCTCTGCCCCTTTAGAGTGGCACAGTCCCAAATCGCAGGCCTCCCTCCAATCGTCTTGGAGTAAGGAGCAAAGCGAGGTAAGACCTGCCATCCCAACCTGCTGTACGTCCCCCCAAGAACATGTAATCGCCCCTGCTTACCATCCTCCAAATACCTTGTTACAGGGACAAAACAAATTCCCTATCACTGGTGTTAGAGAGTCTGATATTTTGTCAAACAAAAATGAAAAATAAACCTAATCTAAGCTGTCATAGAATCATGAAATGCCTCTGGCAGTTCTATCAAAGTCTGCAGACATGTACGGACTCTTTGAAGAAATGAAACTGCAGTTTATCAAGTGTGATTTATAAGCAACACTGATTTAGCTGGTAGATAACACTGCTGTCTAATCATTAGTAGTCAGACAACAGCCATGTGAACACATCAATTATGGGCCACTGCCAAAAGCCCTTGAGATCTTGGAGATTAACAGCCAATCCTCTGTTTTACAAGCTCACATCAAAAAGAATATTAATAAGAGGAGGGGTAATGTGAAAGTCTGTCAGAGTAATTCAGCCACTAAAGCAAGGCTCCCCCACCCTTTCTCTTCTCTGTTGAATTGGTCCAAGGAAAGAGCTGGCATTTGCTACAAAGTGCAATGCTGCCAAGTCCTTAGAAATGTTTTTCACTAACATATGGGAACTTGTAAGGGTCTGTGAAACTATTTGGTGAATAAAGACAGGCAAGCCTTCACCATATCGCTTTTCTAATGCAAGAAGGTCAAAAAATGGAGTCATTACTGAATTATTTTTAAATTTCCATGCACAGTAGAAATATCCATTGGCTTTTTCTCTACTCTTCAAATCAGAAATTTTATAAAATTGCACATATATTTCATTTCTAATACTTCTGTCATTCACCAAATTTAATTGCAAGTGAACAGCAGTACTAGTGCACACACTAAAGAATTGCTTCAAATTAACATGGTTTTTTCCATTGTAGAACAAAATCAAAATGTGTGCTGAGTAGTTAAATTTCTTCTTTCCAACTATCTCAAGGAAGACAGATATAAAGCCTACAGATATTTGTGCAATTAGATTTAAACCAGTTACTACAACCCATATACATAGAACATTTGCAAAGATTTGCGCCACAGCATTTATTTCTGTTCCATCAGTATTTAACACACACACCAGTGAGGATAGCTATGTTTTCAGTGATCATACTAACGCAAACAGCTGGCAACTAACCATTTAGTGGGGCTCCCTAATATATGAACATACGCCATTATACAATGTGTGGCCTGGGTTTCTCTACCACTTACAGATTTGTTTACATTTGTACTTGTAAACACTCTATTTTTATAAAGCGTTTTTCTATTATTTCATTTGCTGTTCATCATATCAAAATCAGCATGGGGTGTGGGAAAGAACATGAGGGGAGGAAAGACAAGCATGGAGTTTATGTTGCTCCTTAGTAGTTAAGCTGTTTTGCCCCTGAGCAAGGCACTTAATTCAAGGACTTGTTGACAAGCAATTGTTCAATCAAAAATTCTGTACCTGGAGGTCAAAGATGTTGTGGAGTCTGGGAAACCCTGTAAGTATAGGTTTGCGTATTTGCACACTTTTTCTTTCTTTTCTTTTCTTTTCTTTTCTTTTCTTTTTTTCGTGACAAGAACTGACCTGGTGGTAAGTTCAAGGGCAACGGCTGTGACTCCTTGACATGATACTGCATATTTAGTAAGTGTCTGACAGACTCCAGCCACTGACATTCACTCTAAACCTCAGTTTCTCCGACTGTAAACCAGAGCAATAATATGCTGTCCTATGGTGACCTTTTTTGTGTGTGTATGTGCTGGGGATCAAACTCACGACCTCACGTTGGCCAAGCAGGCACTTACACCGCTGAGCTAAACCCCCAGCCCCTTAGGATGACCTTTGAAGGCTGTCATAAAAAGTAACAGGATAGCTCTTTAGAAATACTTACACATAATACAAGCTACTATTGAATTCAACAAGCAATCCTTGGCCAGTTAGCCATTGTACCAAGATTAAAAATTATTGATAGCATTTTTACATTAAGAAAGGAAATGATCTTCTAAGTAAATAATTTATCTAGGGAACTAATGGGGGAAAGAAAGGAAGTCTCAAAAAAACTATTCCCAGGCTTTGCTGGTAAGAGTTAGATATTCATTCCAAAAGATGCTAGATTTCTCACTAATGGGTATATCCTGTCATCTTTTATAATATATTTGATTATGAGATTTCTGGACCTCCACTCCAACAAAAATACCTTATGTTAAAAAAGATATACTGCTGGGAAGAGGACCTACAGAACCACCACTGTGCTATTGCTAACATCAGTATCAGAAATGGTTCAAGCAAAACAGACTTTCACAATAAATACACAATATTTCTATCTACTGAATGCATACTGGCAAGAGCATTTTTTAGAAAAAGTACTTTAAGGGGAGGGAGATTTAGCTCAGCGGCATAAGCGCCAGCCTTGCAAGTACGCAGTTCTAAGTTTGATCCCCGGTACCAATAAAAAAAAAATTTTAAAAAGAGAAAGTATTTTAATAATATGTTCAGTTTAATGGCACTTTTGAGATAAAAATCAAACTGTTTTAACAACAGTTATCATAGGGCTGAGGATATAGCTCAGCACCATAAGCGCCTGTCTGTCAAATGCAAGGTCCTGGGTTCAATTCCTGGTACAAAAAACCAGACCAAACCAAAATAATTAACTATTAATGACAAATTAATCAAGGATTTCATATAAGAATCCTCAGAATAGGCTTTGCTTCCGGTTTTTTTCTTCTGTGTTTTTTAGTTTGTTTTGGGATTTATTGTTTTGGGTTTTTGTTGGTGGTGTTATTGTTGTTGATTTTGAGGCAGGGTCTCACTGTGTATTCTGTTAGACTGGCCCTTGTGTAGCCCAGGGAGGCCTGGAACTGACTGTGATCCTCTTACCTCAGCCTCCCTGAGCGCTGGGATTACAGGTACGTTTACAATTTTAATAAAATTTTGGCAGTCTCTAGGTGCCAAATTCATGCCTGAGTTCCTCTGATCTTATCACACTCCAAATTCCTCCGTTAGCTGGATTTTTTTGTTTTGTTTTGTTTGCAAATCTGATTGTTGACTTGGTATAAATTATCCTCTACACACTTTCTTTCTTGCTTTTGAATAATGACTTTTTTTTTTCTTTTTTGAAGAGTAGTGTTCCATTTTGGCCCTGAGGGTTTTGTGGTAAGAAAGAAATCTACCGACAAACAGGATGCCACTGTAATCTGCTATTCTGACACAGCATAGCCCTTCTGGGGAAATCATCTTATCGTTATTCTTTAAAACTCAACAGACATGTTCTACCAGACCCTGGAAAGCAGGAGCAATATAACTGATGATACAGATGATAGTACTCTAAAGAATTTTTAAATGTCATATAAATGTACAATTGAAGTGAATGTAGATAATTCCCAAGTGTTTTTGCTTGGATCTCTACCTAGAAAAAAGACAAAAAGTGTGGACTCAATAGGATCAGGTTTATGGCCCTCCTCTACTCCGAAATCCTACTATGAGAATATCCAATTCAACAAATATTAAATGAAACAAAAATAAGTGAAATGGCATCCATGTCCTCAGGGGGCCTTAGGCTGGCAAGGAAAGCTGCATCACACACCAAGGA
Source organism: Dolichotis patagonum (assembly GCA_004027295.1). NCBI lineage: Eukaryota > Metazoa > Chordata > Mammalia > Rodentia > Caviidae > Dolichotis > Dolichotis patagonum. Next base: position 3,639 of record PVJX010024795.1, on the reverse strand, counting down.
AAAGGGGAGAAGTGTAGATGAAAGACATCTGCCTCCAGTGCAGTAAGTAGGAGCAGGAGAAATTCGAACTCTTTCAGAACAGGAAGGACCCTCAGAAAATGCAGCCCAAGAAAAAACAAGACCAGAAACAGCAGCTTTGCCCAGGATCAAGGAAATCAAGCTCAACTCTGTGAGGACTCCATGGATGAGACCTATAGCAGGAACACAGCTGCATGCGTCACACGTTTGCAAAACATTTTCTCCACAGCAATTATCTCTGTTCTACTAAACCAACATGCTAAGCAAAGCCAACTACTTACTACTTAAGTAGTTCCTTTGTACAGAGACATTTCTGCCCTAGGATTCTACAAAATACAAATATGTTTCCTCAGTGTAAATATTCCTAGGGCTGGAGCTACAATTAATCATTAGTCCTGCTCTGCCTCCCATTTGACCAAGCACACTAATTAACCACCTGTAAAACTCCTTAATGAAGTCATATTTAAAGCAATATTGTGGTAATTTTTCAATAAAGAACAACCTTTAAAAAGCATCCTAATAACTACTTTTAATAGCCATCCTTTGCGAGAGAGAGAAAAGAGAGAGAGAGAAGAGAGATCTTCCAATAAATTGTTTGAAGCTTTTTCTAAAAACACACAAAGGAACTAGAGAATCAGAACAGGGGTAAGGGATCTGGGACTGGGTATTTGGGGAAAAAAAACCCCAAAAACCCACAGTATTCGTCAGCTAATTCAGACCACAGTTCTACATATCAAAAAACTATTAGTATATTATAGATTAACTATGTATCAAGAAACTATATATTAATGGTTCAAAAATTTAGGGTACAGTGTCAAAAACTGATAAAAATTATATAGAAATATGGCCTTCAAAGTCAATAAGGCAAAAATCAGGCCTTCCATTAAAGACTTCAAATATCAGAAAAGCTGCAGCAGAAAAAAAAAGCCTAATAATATGAGATTAATCTTCCTAAACCAATACAAAGTCCAGCAGCCATAAAAAAAATGAATTAGAAATCTGAATACACAATTTAGAACATGTGGAATGAGGGAATTCGACTAGTATAAAGAGAACTGAGACAAATGAAGAGATGAAAATAAATAGTGGCAAAGCACATGAAAAGTATTTGCAAAATATAAAAAAATGTAATTAATATACACTGAAATATTTTCAAACCAAAAGAAATGGCCAACAATTCACAAGAAAAGTAGTCAAAGGCTAAAGATTAGCAATATATAGGAAAACATATACAATGACTTATACATATGAAAAATACAAATTAAAACAATGCATTTCTATTAGTTTAGCATTAATGCCAGAAAATTATGGTCCACAGTGTTAAATTGGACGAATGCAGGCATTTCATGTCCCAGTGTGGGAGGATATGCAAACTGATGCAATCGACTTGGAGGAAAAGTACATTCTGAAATAGACATATACAAAGCCGTTTCCCTAGAACGTTTTTTCAACTGAAAAAATACTAAAAACAACCTAATACTTACTGTCCAACAAGTTACATTATGAGATCAAATGTAGCTAAAACATGTGACCCAAGACATAACAGGAAGTAAAAAGGGCAAAGTGAAAAATAACAAAAAGAAGAGCAAGGTGCAGATCAGTTTCCTTAATGTACTCTAACCTGAATGAGAAGACAAGAAATGCATATGCTTGAACAGATGGGGAAATCGTTCACAGTAACTGGCTTAAGGGAGCAAACCCAGGGGTCTATGGGGAAGTGAAACCTACTTTACATTACGTAACATTTTAGTGCAGCTTCAGTTCTTGTAGATGCACACACTGCTTTCCCAGTTTTCAAAGCCAATCAAAAGTACTGTCATGGAGGAAGCTGCTTCCTCCAGGGCTCCAGAGCCGTCTCCCCAGGAGGAGACGTGCTAAACCCTCAGGGAGTGTGCCAGCCTTTCTGGGGGACGCAAGACAACACGGCCTTCCAGCTGCTATGACTCCACCATGTTTAACTTCGTTATTACAGTAATCAACTATGTTAAAATAACAGCATATGAAGTGTGTACAACGTAAGACCAGAGACACACGGAAAACATCCCCCTGGAGAAAGGAATCCTCCCTTTTCATGAATGTCTTCTGAGGTAAGTTCTACTCTCTATTTTGTCCACTCTTTAAAACGTTTTTAAGTCCTACCCATGAAATCACTTGATCGAACTCATCCAAGTCAGCATCTCCATCTCCCTTAAATTTACTGATATATTTATTTATTTGAGTCGTGTTTTTTTTAAATTTTAAAGAGGGTAAAATTAAACAGAATAAAGCAGATCAGAAGAAAACAAGGTAAGTGACACAGATTTCAAAGCAAGACAACAGAAGATCTACAGTGACTACCATAATGTCTCGTTTTCTTCTAAATGGTTGTGTATATCGTCACACACAATGAAGTCACGCAAAACAAAATAGTATAGAACTGATCAGAACAGAGTAATGAAGGCATTACAGGACTTCAAAACCAGACAGTAGGAAAATCAACAATGGCTGCCCTAATGTCTCTTGTTCTCCAAAATAGCTGCCCATACCTTCATGTATATTGAAATTAAACAATACAAAACAGACTAAAACCACTCTGAACAAAGAATAAAAGCATTACTGGATTTCACAGCATGATGATAAGGAATCAGCAATGGATAGCTGTTCATTTCATCATGCATGATATAATTGATTTTCATAAACTGTTTAGGAGAAGTTCTAGGAAATGTATAAGCCTCTACATGTATACCTATTCTTTCTGCATTAGAGGGAAAAACAAAACAAAACAAATTACTAGAAAAACAAGAAACAAAAAAGAAATAAATAACAACAGCAAAGAGCCCAAAACAATGACAATACAGGCCTTCAAAACAAGGTGGCAGGAATAGGACTAAGGTTGTTTTTATTTGTTTTGTTTTGGTTTTTTTGGTACCAGGAATCAAACTCTCGACCTTGCACTTGCCAGGCAGGTGCTTCTGCCACTGAGCTAAATCCCCGGCTAAGGTTGTTATTTTACATAGTGATCTTCAATAGTTCCTCAGATCACCAGACACAAAGGTGCAAAATTGTTCCAATCCTATGAAAGCTAACTGTTTTGTTCCATGGACTTAATAGAATTTACCAAATTGTCTCCCTGGTGTAAGAAATGGTAAGAGTACATAAAATACAAAATCCTCAATAAATAAAGTGCAAAGGTAAGAATCTCCTCAAAGGGGGAAAAATAATATATCAGGGAAAAGGAGGAAAAAGAAAAGAAAAAGGAAGGGAAAACAAAAAATACCTAAATTTGTATAAACACACGTACCATAGCTAAGATGATGGTGCTACAAATTCTCCCTTGAATTTAAAAATGAGAATAAAATCAGAGCTCAGCCAGGGCTCAAAGTCAAGGCCCAGCCAAGAGGCCCTTTCCTGGGCGCTGCCCAACAACTCCCTGGCACCACCCCTTTTTTCCCGGGCACCGCCCCCTCCTCAGGGCACCGCCCCCTCCTCCTGGGCACCGCCCACCACTGAGTCTTGCTTGACCACGCCCAGCACCCCCCCTCAGGGCACCGCCCCCTCCTCAAGGAACCGCCCACCTCTGAGTCTTACTTGACCACGCCCAACGCCGCCCCCTCCTCAGGGCACCGCCCCCTCATCCTGGCA
>PVJX010024794.1:0-27644 GCA_004027295.1 Dolichotis patagonum | reverse complement strand
GAGGGTCACAGGATCAGCAGAGACGGCTGGAGCAGGGCTCTGTCTCCCAGAGAGACGCCCCTTAGTGTTCCGGTCTGGTGGAGTCCTGGAGCCTTTTATGGAAATCCTCAGCACGGAACTGAAGAGAGAACGGCTTCTAACACAGACGTGAATTTAAAATGACTCAAGTCAGACTGGGCATAGTCGTCCATTTCCAGTAGTCAGGAGGCTGAGGCAGGAGGATTGCTGTCTTTGAGGCCAGCCTGGGCAACATAGTGAGACCCTATCTCAAGAAGCTGCCTCTACTTGAACAAGTTTTACCTTAAATAAATGGTCGGACAGGTCAGATAATCCATTCCCCTCAGGAACTGAGATAACTGACACCTAGGCATTACGTCAGCTTTACGCCTTTGCATTAATCTTCTCTGCCTGTTGTTCCAAGGCACCGCACATGCACATGAGTGGCTTAAAACAACACAAATTTCTTATTTACACTGTGCTGACCACAATGCAGCACGGATCTCATTGCTAACGCCAGCGTGTCGCAGGCCCGGAACTTCAGGGATCCCAGGAAAGAGTCCCCTGCCGATTTCTGCCCTGAAAGCCACCTTCCTCCTCTCTCCCTCTTCATCTGACTTCGCCTTGGTCACAGGCAAGGAGACTCCTCAGGAGACTGAGCAGAGAAAGGGGCTTTGCCTTGCTTACATCTTGGCATTTTTTTTAAAGACAGGATCTCACTAGGTAGTCCAGAGCAGCCTCGAACTGGCAGGGACCCTCCTGCCCCAGCCTCCAGAGTTTATCAGAGCTTCTGGTTTGAGGGTGTGGTCCTTCGTGGTTGGCTGTGCTGCATTTGGACCTGTGGAGAGGCTGCTCAGCATGGTAGGAGTGGTGGAGAGGGAGCAGCTGGGGGCACTTTGGGGGGCTGTCCTGGAGTGAACATGCGAGGCCAGCAGCCCATCACCAACCTGCATCCTCAGCTTGTTTTCAAAGTTTTCATTTCAAGACAATATCTTGCTAGGTTGCCTAGGCTGCTCAGAATCTGCCATCCTCCTCCTCCTTCTCCACCTCCTCCTTCTCTGCTGGTGTGATAGGCACAGGGCTTCATGCTGGACTTCACGTTTATGATCGCCTTGCTTCCTAAAAGGACTAGGTCTCTCCTCAGAGTTTCAGTTCTCTAGAAAGACTATCACACCGATCAAAAGAGAAAATCTTTATCTTGTTCATAATGTCTTTCAAAGATAACTGTAAACTTTTTTAAAGTTTGGATTTTTTTAAAGACAGGCTATGTAGTTCAGGCTGGCTTCCAAATCAAGGTGATCCTCCTGTCTCAGCCTCCTCAGTGCTGGGATCTCAGCCATGTGCCACCACACCTGGCCTGACTTGGATACTTGTGAATACTACGGACCTGTTGCTTTGTGGACAGCCGCCCCACATTTTGCTTTCTATTTTCTCCTGATTAGACCCAGGGGGTGCAGTGTTGGCAGGGAAGTGACACCAGTGACCCGCCCTTCTTCTGTCCCGTCCTATCTGGTGGCTCACGGTGTCTGGTGATGTCTGCTTCAGATCCCCATTAAGGTGATGGCTCCAGATGTCCGTCAGGGAGCCACTGTCCCCCTCTGTGATGCCCTGTGTTGAAACCCGGGTCTTGGGCATGTGAGTTCCACCCGGGCCTGGGGCTGCTGTGTGCTCCTGTGTTAGTAAGTTGCAGAGTTACACTGAACTGTGCCAGCCTGCTGCTCTCACGCGAGCTTTAGCCCTTCCATCTATACCTTCCTGGCTCCGGGGCTCATGGTTTGCTATTTTATTCAATTACGATGATGATGATGATGATGGTGATGATGTTCAGTTTTTGTTTTTGTGTTTCAAGCTGGCTGTGTAGTTCGGGCTTGGATTTGCTGTGATCTTTCTGCCTCGGCCTCTCGAGTGTGGGATTACAAGCATGCATCACCATGCCTGGCCTAACTCTAAATCTTTTTTAAAGTTATTAGTACACTTTTGATATACTGTTGGCCCGCTTGGTGGAGGAGAAAGATTTTCAAGGGTGAGGTACCAAGGTTAAAGAATGCATGTGTGTGACATCATAATCTAAATATTGTAATCCCTTTTTCCCATCCTCCTTGGGGGTCCAAGAAATTTACACTTGTAATCCCTTTGAAACATTATTGGACTTCCAGTGAGTTAATTCCAATCTATCACCTTCGGTGCAACCCACAGCGAGAATAAAGACACTAAGACATATTTATAGTAATGGGCAGCTGAGGGGTCCTGAGTCTGGTCCAGGTGAGGAGTCACAGTCGCCCCAGTGCCTCACCCAGAATTTGTTACCTTGTAAAGAAGGGAGTGACTTGTGGATGCGTGACTGTGAGAACGGTGGGAATTATGTGATCTGTGAGCAGGGCTTATCTCGGAGGCCAGAGAGCACCTCTGCAATATGCAGAGAGAAGGGTATGCACAAAGGGCAACCGGCACAACTCAATTGTGGCAGCATTTAAATGTTCAGGAGGCTGTTTCTTTAGTTTCTGGTAAACTTTTGTGCCCTGGGAAGTCATAGCCTCTCATCTTGAGGCTCGAAGCCTGCTGACATTCCTGGAGCTCTGTGGCTCTGCTATCCCACTGTGCTCAACCATGTACACGGAGACACGAGGTGAGGAAACAGGCAACTGTCGGCTGGCTTCAAAGATTACACATCAGTACCTCAGCCAGCCTTATTTACACTGCTTAGAGCCAGCTGAAGGGAGAAGGAAATAGCTCAGCCAGCTCTGTACATATCAGTACATGGAGACGGGGCTCAGTTTAAATGATGCGGAGGTGACTGTGCTGTATTCAAGGACAGTCTTCCAGATGGTCTTCACAGTGCAAGACATAGGCAACAGCAGGCAGCATGGAGCAGAGCAATAGAGCCACCTGCATCTTTATTGTGCATTTTTATACAGGTTGGCATCACTGATTTACATGCTTGCACGTAGGCCTCCCTGGTGCATGCGCAGGTGTCCACTGCCAAGTGGTGGTTGTTTAATTGTGTCCACGTGTGCCTGGCTGACAACAGGGTCACGTGCCCAGGGCTGTCTGGAAGCATCCTTACATGTGCCGAGCTTTGACTCAGGCTGAGCAGTTCCCCCATACACAGTATGATCACATTCATTGTAGGGATACCTGGATCTTAAAGCTATTCTCCTGCAGGAATTTGAATGATTCGTCTGTTTTTAGCAGCTACTGGGGAGCAGCACAACGTTCAGTGGTTGTGGGTACACACTGCAATCATTAGAGACTCAGTTTCTGCCAGGACAGGACCGAGTTCCTCAGCCCAGGCCCCCGCAGCCCCACAGCACTGCGCATGCTCGGGAGTCTGCACTGTGCAGAGCCCCTGGTGTGGTACAGGCTCTCTGGGGTGAGGACTCCTAGCAGAGACTGTCTCTGTGAGTCTCAGAAAGGTGATTTTCCCACAGGGCCTATGTAGGATTAGAGGCTAGCAATCACTGTGACATCTGAAGAACACAATGGAATAAATATTAATAAGAAAACTTAACACATGAGCAAATTTGGTGGGTGGGTTAACTGATGGTCAGCTTGTAACACCCAGGTGAACTGAGTCCGCGCAGTCCTGTGTGGAAGGGCTCCCTAAGGATTGTTGGCAACTGCGTCAGAGCAGAGGGCACATGGTGTGCTGTGGATTCAGGAGGAGGTTTGTCCTGCTGGTTCTCCTGATATGAACCCAGCTGTTCTCATCATCACAGGAGCCCCAGTCCTTGCTGTCGATGAGGATGGCTGTGGTTCTCTTTGGAGGAGCTCTGGTCTTTTACCTTGGGCATCGCTTCCTGGCTCCGGTGCAGACCCCTCAGCCTGCTGGCCCAGGTCCTTCATGCTGCAGACACAGACTGTTTAGCTTCCACCACTGGCCTTTGGGCCTTCCCAGTCCAGATCCTTGATACAGACTTGCACCAGTCATTGTCATGGGCTCTTGGCTTCCAGCTGGACTCATGGGGCACATTGCCACGGGTGCTAGGTCTTCAGGTGGACTCATACAGGACATTGCTGTGGGATCCGGGTCCTCAGCTGGATTCTTTGGGTCTCTGGTATGTGGACAGATTTCCTTCACTCTTCTGCATTTTACTGTCTTAGTGAATATTACAAAATAATCTATAAATTATGAGTTCTATTCCCTTGCAAACCCTGATTACAACAGTTGCTTCAGTATTCAAGGTCAATCAATTAAATTCACCACACAAAAGACAAACTCATATAGATTTCTTGAGAGAGGCAGAGAAAGCATTTGACAAATTCCCACACAGGTTCACAGTAAAAATCCTCAGGAACAGAGCTTCTTCAGTGTGGTAACAGTATCATCAATGTGACAGAGATCACAATGAAAACCATGCAGCCAAGGTCAGACTTAAAGATGAAAAGCTTAAGTATTTCCCTCTAGATCTGCATGAGGCACAGGTGAATTTTCATCTCTTCTGTTCGATTTCGACACTGCTGCAGAAGGTCCTCACTGGTATGAGAAAGCATGACATAGCAGCAAAAGACAGGCCAGTCGGGGTGGTGCACACCTGTAATCTTGGCACTCAGGAGGCTGAGGCAGGAGGAACACTGAAAGTTTGAGGTTAGCTTACACTATAGAGTGAGCTCAAGGCCAGCAAAACTACACAATGAAACCTTGTCTCAGGAAAAAAAACAAGCAAATGGACTGTGGACCTAAACAGTAAAGTTAAAACTGTCAAGTTTCTAGAAGAAAGCATTAAAAGATAGCATTGTAACCTTTAGGTAGTGCAAGAGTTCTAAGGCTATTAAAACAATAGCCATAACATTTTAAAAATAATTAACGGGATGCAAAAAATTAAAATTTTGTAATAATCAAGGACATCACCTAAAAAATAAGGAAGTTAGCCCAGAAAAAAACCATTCACCACAATGAAGAACTTCAGTATGGAATGTGTTACAATTTCTGCAAATGAATAAGCTTATCAGAGGCTGCAGGATCAATAATAAGCAAAAACTTAATTTAATCATATAAACATGGTTTGGGTTACTTTTCTCTTGTTACTGGGATGAAACACCCAACACCCGAAATGAAGGAAGGAAAGGTTTATTTAGCTCACCGTTTGTAGAGGCTTCAGTCCTTAATCAGCTGGCTCCAAAGCAGGGTGTCATGGCACTGAGGCAACACTTCAAGGCAGCAGCCAGAGCAAAAAGAGGGAACAAACCTCTTCTTTATATTATGCACAGGCCACCACCCCTCCAGGGCAGGTGTAGCACTTACAAAATCTCTGTGCCCTCATCTTGCACAGGATGAGGATATTTACAAAGTAAGAACCTGGCTCCCTGCTGAGTCTCTCAATTAAACTTATAAACTTCTCAAGTTGACACAGTGTATCAACCCTAACAACGATCAAGAACATGAGCAACTAATTAATGCTTATAAAAGTAGTGTCTGGTAGAGAGGGTGTTGGCTACAAAATGACGCATCAGGAACTTTCCAGAATGATATAAAAAAAAAATTTTTTTGAAACAGGGACCCACTACGTGGTTCAGGTCGCTCTGGCACTATGTAGCCCAGGCTGGCCTGGCACTCACGGTGATCCTCCTGCCTCAGCCTCCGGATGCTAGGACTACAGGCGTGCACCCCCACGCCCAGCCAGTGATTCTAACTGAAAATCAATAATGATGAGTTCGTTCGGTTTTACTAACTGTTCCAATAGTCACGGAAAGGCGTGCTTCTCCGGGAGGGCCACCCAGACTACCACGCTCCTAGCCAACCTCGGATAAGAAGCAATCCTCGCTCCAGGAAGCAGGTGGCGCCCTGCAGTCACCGGGACTGTGACCCTCTTGACCGCGCGCCTCCGCTTGGAGGCGAGCTCATCAGTTTCTGGGCTGTCATTCTCCGGGTGGAACCAGCTGTCGGAGGTACTAGTTTCTGGGGAGTTCGTAAAGAGAACGTACGCGTCCTTCCCGGCTTCCGTCGGCCTCCCGGATTTGTTTTCCGGGTCGTGGAGGGAAGGCGGCGTGTCCGTCTTTCCTCTGGTGTCTTCCCGGCGCTGGGCGCGACTTGCTCCCGTCCTAGCGCCGCGGGAGACCTGGGGCGATGGTACAGATGGAGACGCAGCTGCAGAGCATTTTCGAGGAGGTGGTGGTGAGTGAGGCCGCCCACGGGGCGGGGCGGTGGGACGCGGGAGACGCGGGGCCGCTGGTGGCTCGGCCCGGTCCGGTTGCCTTCGGTGTCAAACTCGAGCTGTGCGCGGCCTCGGCGACCCTCGTCCTGCTGGGTCGGCCCGTGGCCTCGTCAGTGCGCCCAGTTCTTATTCCGGCCCTTTACTTGTCTGTATTTTCTGCTTCATTTTTGCAGAAAACGGAGATTATAGAAGAAGCGTTCCCCGGGTGAGTGTGCGCGCGGCACGTCGTGTTTGCCGAGAGCTGGGTTTGTCTTGGAGGGTTAGGACCTCCACTTCGGGGCCAGGTTTACTCGCTTTTCGAAAATAGCAAATAACGTGGATTGTGTTTTGATAGCATGTTTATGGACACACCTGAAGACGAGAAAACAAAACTAATTAGCTGTTTGGGCGCCTTCAAACAGTTTTGGAGTGGACTTTCTCAGGTGAGCACTTGCATCCCTCTAAAGGGGACTAGCCGGGTCAAATGGGGTCTCTAGTTTTAGTTTTTTAAGGGATCTCTCCACTGATTTCTGTGGTGTTTGTCGTAATTTCCATTTTCACCGACAGAGTAGAAGGATTCTTTTTCTGCACATCCTCACCAGCATTTGTTATTATTTGATTTTTTAAATCAGATTTTATGGGTACATTTTAGATATACATAGCGATCACATTCATCATAGGGAATTTATATCTGTACATGTTGTAACGTTTGTGTTTTTCATTCCCCTTCCCCTCCCTTCAGCCCATTATTTGGTTTCATGATGGTGGCCATTCTTTCTGGAGTCAGGTGGAATCTCAGTGTTGTTTTAATGTGCATCTCTCGGATGACCAGAGATGTTGAACATTTCATATTTATTGACCCTTTGTATTTCTGAGAAATGCCTATTCATTTGTCTGTTTTAAAATTTGGTCTTTTATGGGGGGGGTCTACGTTTTTGAGTTCTTAATGTTTCTAGATACTAGCCTTCTGCCCTTGGAATAGATGGCCAAAATTTTGTCCTGTGTTGTAGGTTGACTGTTCGTTCTATTGGTTGTCGTTTGATTTGTGGAAGTTTTATTTAATTTGATACCATCCTACTTACTGATTCTTAGTATTCTTGTGTCATTAGAGTTCTGTTTAAAAAGTTCTTGCCTATACCTATATCTTCAATAGCTATACATATTTCATTTTTCACCAGGTTAGGTATTTTTGATTTAATGTTTAGGTCTTTGATCCACTCTGCTTTTAGTTCAGTACATAGTGAGAGATACGGTTCTAGATTCAATCTTCTGAATGTGGAAACCTGGTTGAAGAGATGCTCTTTCCTCCTGTGTGCAGTTTTGACAGATGAAGTAGCTGAGTTCTCTCTGCATCCTCTGTTCTATCCCATGGCACCTCATAGCCTCATAGCTGGTTATTTTGCCAGTACCATGCTATTTTAATCAGAAAGTGAGAGATGTTTTTTAAAATTTCTCCCCATAATGATGGACACGGTAGTGCACAGCTGAGTACTTGGCAAGCTGACACAGAGGAGAGTCACTATGACTTTGAGCCCTGCCTGAGCTATATAGTGAGTTCAAGGGCAGCCTGAACTCACAACAAGGCCCTGTCTCAAAAAGTAGACAAATGGCCGGGTGTGGTGGCACATGCCTGTCATCCTAGCACTCTGGAGGCTGAGGTAGGAGGATTGTTGCAAGTTTGAGACTAGCCTGGGCTACAAAGTGAGCCTAAGGCCAGCCTGACCCACATAGCGAGACCCTGCCTCAAAAAGAAAAAAAAAAAAAGCAAAAACACCAAACTAAAAATCTCATGTTACGGGCTGGGGATTTAGCTCAGTGGCTTAAGCGCCTGCCTGGCAAGCGTAAGGTCATGAGTTCGATCCCCGGTACCCCAAAAAAAAAAAAAAAAAAAATCTCATGTTAGTTAGAATCATTTTCATCCTGTTTTGATTTATTTGAAGCATTTCAAAACAACTGTTAAAACTTTTCTCATAAAACAATAATTTCATTTTTTTACTCAAGGGGTATCATTGAATGAAAAATGACAAAGATACTATAGCAAAGATACAATAAGAATTTGAACGTTCTATAAAGAGGATACACAGATATGGTAGTAAAAACAAGAAAAGAAGCGATAAACTTAGTAACAAAGAAAGCAGAAAACATGTCCACAGAAAAGACAAAATACAGTGCTTGTTTTCCATTCATCCATTTCCTCCTCTGGTTGGCCTGTTTGTGTGAGCCACTGGTGGTAAGACAGACTGACAGACACTCTGATGGCAGTGCATTCATGTCTTAAAGTTCTGTTTTGAACCAAGTGTGGTGACACATGCCTGTAATCCCAACACTTGGAAGGCTGAGGCACAGGGATCGCCACAAATTTCAGGCCAATCTGAATTATATAGCAAGACCCCGTCTGAAAAAAACACAAAAATCAGTTGCACTGTTTTAAGCATAATATAACAAATACTGAATTTGAATTGTTCTCATCTTTTAATTTTTTTCTTTTTCTCTTTTGTCTTTTTGAGACAGTTTCACTAGGCAGTTCAGACTGGCCTTGGACTTACTTTTGTAACCCAGGCTGGTCTCAAACTTGCTGCAATCCTCGTGCCTCGGCCTCCTGAGAGTTGGGATTACAGGCACGTACTGCCACGCAATGCCTCATTTTACCTTTTAAGAAACTAGTAGCATCCATTGATGTTAATTGTTAAGTATTATTATCTACTTATATTTTGTTTTTTTTCCCCTGAACTGAGGTGTTGCCATTTTAGTTCAGGCTGGCCTTGAACTCACTATGTAGCTCATAGCTTGAGCTCACTATGAGCGCGGCCTGAAACTCATGGTGACCTTCCTGCCTCCGCCTGCTGAGTGCTGGAATTGCAGCTATGTGTCGTCGTCCCCCCCGCACCCCCCCCCCCGTGTTGGTGCGGTATCTCGCCATCTCATCGTGTTGCTGTGTCTGCAGGTGTGGAATGTACCTGCAGACCTAACGTGCAGCTCTTCTCTGACTGCAGGAGTCTCACGAGCAGTGTGTCCAGTGGATCGTTAAGTTTATCCATGGACAGCACAGTCCCAAACGGATCTCGTTTCTTTACGACTGCTTGGCGATGGCTGTGGAGACTGGGCTGCTGCCACCCAGGTGTGTGTGCGCGTGTGCCCGTGCCTGTGCACGCGTGGGTTTTCATGAAGCCTGGGCAAGTTCACGTCATTAAATAAAAGTGACTCTTCTGCTGGGAGACGGCGCAGCCGATCTTCAGCCGGCGCCTGCTGCTAAGCAGCTCTTACACCTAGTTAGGGCCCAAGTGCAGGCACTGCCTGTTTTCTGTCACCTCAGACAGACAAGCTCTCCTTGCTGGACTTAAACTGCAGCAGGCTGAAAATGTTTCCTAAGAAATGGGAAGTGATTTAAACTCGGGTACTTTCTAAGTGACTCTGTTAACAAGCCTTAAACTGTCTTACCTCAGTTTTAGTGGGGATAAAAGAAGGGGTAAAAACAGTGTTTGTATTAGTGTGTTATGTACTGTCAGAATGGCAGAGATTGATTGTACGTTGCGTCAGTAGTACACTCGAGCATTCCACACTCAGACCTGGTCTCAAAAGAAAAGAGCAGGTGGGGTTGCAAAGTGTGGTGCAGCCGTGTTGGAAAAAGTACATTCTGCCACCAGCTAAAAGCTTTTTCTAGTAGTAAAAGCAGTTTCTAGTAAAATGTATAATGAAGATCATTTAGTTCTACTCGGTGTTTGGTCTTTTGTACAAAACCTGTAGACATGCATCCCTAAAGTCTGATCAGGTGTGCTGAGTTTATGACAGGTGCTTGCTATGCCAAGCAAGTCTCCCGGGCACTTGGGTCACAGCTGTGGGGATGCACCTGGTCCCCTCTGCTCACTGACATGTGTGTTCCCTCTTCCAGGATGGTCTGTGAGTCCCTAATAAACTCCGACACTCTCGAATGGGAGCGAACACAGCTGTGGGCCCTAACTTTTAAACTAGTTCGCAAAATAATTGGGGGCGTGGATTACAAGGTATTTTTTTCTAATTGCAAAAAGTAGTTGCTTTCATACATTCACTCTTCAGAGCGTATTATCTGATTTTCAAGAGAAACCAAGTGAAAGCATTTGCATAACTTGTCTAATTTTTGTTTGTTTGGTACTGTGAGTAGAAGTCATGACCTTGCACTCTTGTTTATTTTTCCTTTTGAGCTGCAGAAGACATCTATTTCATCATGCTACCTTTTTTACTGTTCTTTTTCAGAGCTGCTGCTACCCTGACCATATGCTCTATGTCTGCATTTTCTCCAATCTGAAGTGACTTAATGACTTGGCAGATAGTTATTTAAATCATGATTTAGGGGCTGGGGATTTAGCTCAGCAGCATAAGCGCCTGCCTTGCAAGCATGAAGTCGTGAATTTGATCCTCAGTACCAAAAAAAAAAAAATCATGATTTAACTCAGATTCATCCTGAGGAACCTTTCTGATTATTTTCTCTTCTCTCCAGCTTAGTCAGTTTGTCCCTTGTGCTTATTTGTGTGGTGCTGAATACCTGTTGTTCCATGTATCTGCCCTGTTTTTACAAGCTTGGGCACACAGTGTAGACTCAGTAAATGCATGGGGCTGAATAAAACATCTTCTGTGTATCAGGTGATAATACAACTGGTAGTGATACATAGAGATGCTTACTAGAATGACTTCAGGAAATATACCTGAGGGTTAAAGTGCGTGCTGGATGAAATGGGGAATGCAATGAGATTACACTGATAGGAGAGAATGAGTGGGAAGAGTCCTCTGCAGAGAGCTGAGTGCAGCTGCCCACGTTTTCACTGTGTCCCTGTCGTGTTTTGATTTCCACCTACAGCACAAGGGAAGCTTGACCTTGGAACAGTAGAAACTCTTCTAATGTTTGGAGGGCTAAAAAGTTTAGTGGGGTATAGAAGTTTTAGTTTTTATTTATTAGTGACTTAACTTGTATGTGAGACATGAGTTGAGAATTGTTTTGGAGCATGACTCTCCGCTTGGGTTGGTGTTGGGAATTTAAATGTTAACTCATGTGGAAATCTTAAAGATGTGAGCTGGAAGGAGTGCTTAATACTGAAAACTTTGAATGTTCTGGCTAACATGAGAGCATTCATTACTTCATTTTAACCCATGTCTTTTTTCTTGTATCAGGGTGTTCGAGATCTCTTAAAAGCGATTTTGGAGAAAATATTGACAATTCCTAATACAGTGAGCTCTGCTGTCGTACAGCAACTTCTGGCAGCAAGAGAGGTATCTAGATGTACATCAGATCTGTTCCCCACATCCTCTAAAAGGTCTAGTTTTAGCTGGGTGTGATAGCGCACACCAGTAATCTCAGCACTTGGGATGCTGAGGCAGGAGCATCTCTGTCAGTTTGAGGTCAGCCTGGACTGCATACTAAGATCCTGTCTCGAAAAACAAAAGTCTAGTTTTGTTTGGGTTCTACTCTTAAAACCTATACTATTTGTGGAGTGTTTTATTCTACAGAAAAAAATCATTTATATTCTTAATGATGATCTCTCAACATTACTATATTTTCAAATGAAATTTTAATTTGCAATTTCTGCTTTTAATTATGTAACAATATAAATGTTAAAGTATTTTGAAACATATCAACCCATGAAACACTTGAAATATTTCTGCTTTATAATGTTGCACTAATTTTATTTTGGTCTGTTGCTCTCCTAAATCATTAAATATTTAAAGCATTTTAGAGACATTTGTTAACCACAATCCATCTTATTGTTTATCATCCTTCATTTTTAGACATTTTTAATGTTCTTTAAAGGAATTCTTTGGTGCTAATCTTTTGTTTAATTAACAAGTGAAAGTCATTATTTATTTAGATATGTGTATATATATTTACCTAGGTACTTATTTTTTGTGGTAAAAACTCTTGACATCTGCCCCCTTAGCAATTTCAGTTATACGTATGTAATTACTAACCGTAGTCATTATGATAGTAAGTCCCTGCATTTATTCCTTCTGTTAGAGCCGAAGTTGTGTCCTTTGATCAGCATCTTCCCAGGAAAGCATTTGGTCCGCTGTTTCCCATTGTTTGTGTTGCCTCCTGGTGTGTTGAGGGGCCTTGGTGTGGGATGGTGACGAGGACTGCTGCCCTTTCCTTCGTCTTAGGTCATCGCATATATCCTGGAAAGAAACGCCTGCCTCCTGCCAGCCTATTTTGCAGTCACGGAGATCAGGAAGCTGTATCCAGAGGGAAAACTTCCACACTGGGTACATTTCGTTGTTCTAAAAATTTAATTGAAATTAAAAAACATTTACATTAATTTTGCTTATATGCTTAATTTTAAGGAACAGGGATTGATTGATTCCAAGGCCTTCTGTGCTTATGTTAAAATGTTTACTTTCATCTTTAGATGGCACATTTTTTGCATCATACGTTTCATTTTTGTGCTGGCCAGTTGAGACATTTTTGTGCCATCTGTTTTATACACAACTTTCTCAAATAGCTAAGGACACAGTGGTGTAACTCAGTTTTATTCAGGGACAGATGACTCGGTAAGTAATTGGAAAAAAAAAGGCATCTCATGTTTGAATAATTACCTAATTATTGTGTGCTAGGCATTATACTACATATTCTCATGTATTATCTGTATATGTAGGTGACTCCTCAATTCAGGGTGTTTTTATACTTCTTTTTTTTAGATACTTGGAAACCTAGTGTCGGACTTTGTGGATACCTTCAGACCCACAGCGAGGATAAACTCCATTTGTGGTAGGATTATAACTGTGCTAAATAGTGCCTGAGTTTCAGTGATCTTTTTCTTTGATCTTTGAACGGGGCCCCTTTGTACTAAAACATGTCCCCAGCCCTTTCTTTATTTTGAGAGATGGTCTGGCTGAGTTGCCCAGCTAGGCCTGAATGTGTAATCCCCTGCCTCAGCCTCCCACAGTGCTGAGATTATAGCGTGCACCACCACACCCGGCTCTGAGTGCTGAAAGCCGGGGTGGGGGTCATCTCTTACACATGTCTTGGTGGTGTGTCACTTAGTAACGCTATAGCAGCTTTATCTTAGACTTGTTTTCAGGAGCTTCGTGAGCTGAGTGAAACATTTGTGTGGAACGTGTTTAGGTTTTAGATAGACCCTTTCTGGGAGGTGTATTGCCTGATGACTAGAACGACAGTCTCATCTCTGGGCAGCTGGAAGCCTCAGCAGACCTGTCCTGTATGGCCCAGGATGTGAGCACATCCGGTTCCTTCAGCCCATTCTAATTCACGTCTTTGCTCTGCATTGTACTTAGTTTTCCATTTTCTTGTATTTCTTCTGATTCTATGATCTTATAAAAATAGCCATGTGATATGGCCACCTTTGCAATGCCCAAGTTTACTGCTGAATTATTTTTAGAAGTCTTGGTGGCCACAGAAGTGTCTGAGAGTAAAACCCATTGTTTAGCGTATCACCAGGTATTGAGCACTTCAAGGGTCCCATGTGATTCCAAACACTGGAGGTGTAAACACTAATCAGGCGCTGGCCAGATACTCCTGAGGCTTCCAGCTTTGGAAGCCAAGGGGATTCTGAGACCTTTTCTTGACTCGTGGAGGTGAAGCAGGTTTCGAGAAGGATGATACTGAGTTCAGTTGAAGACTTGTAGAGATTGAGTTGCCTGTGGACGTCCAAGTGACACTGTTCGCTAGGCTGTTAGCTGTGTAAAATGACAGTCGTGTGCCCTGTGTGAGGCCTCTTGGGACATCCCGAATGCTGCTGATCACGTTGGCCCTAGACTGGAGTCTCACGGTGTCTGCACTGGGCCACCTTGTCAGTGTTTTAGGCTCCGCGGGCTGCACAGTGTGCTGCAGCTGCTCAGCTCTGCCACCTTATTCTGCAAGAGCAGCCAGGTTCCAGAAAACTTTGCATAGTCAGATACCAGGCTAGATTTGACCGGTGGGGTATGGTTTGCCGATCCTTGGCTTAGACTTTGAGATAAAATGCAACCTTTTTGAGTTTGGAAGCTATGAACAAATTGATCTTGAACCATCAGGATAAAATATAATCAAAGAAAATCCCTACGTTTCAATCTCATTAGAACATTTTAAAAGCCATTTTTAAACCAGTGCCTAGTTCAGCATATACAGTTAAGTATCCGTGGAAGGAATGGAGGGGCCAGCACTGTTGTGTTCACATTTACTTAAACACATTTTTGCCATACGTACAGGCCGCTGCAGTCTCCTGCCAGTTGTAAATAACTCAGGCGCCATTTGTAATTCTTGGAAATTAGATCCTGCAACTCTTCGTTTTCCTTTGAAAGGCCTGTTGCCCTATGACAAGGTATGTTTCTAAAGGTAATGGAATTTGCGGTGCATTAGGCCTTCTTCCTGGATTGTAAGGGGTGTGACACTGAACTACCTCTTACTGGTCTAAAGTCAGGGTTTAAATTAAGACTATAAATTAAGCTGTAGCATATCACATTGTTCCACTGTCCAGGTACAGCTTGGTAGTGGTGCTCTCGTGAATACTCATTTTCAGCAGTTCAGCTCTGGCAAAATACTTAAGAGAATTCACATTTTAAACTGACCCCTAGACCAAGGCCGCACATTTCAAAAAGAAAAGAATTTGAATTCAGTCTGATCCAGAATCTGTACTCTTAACCTCTGTGCTATCAAGCCATTTGCTCTCTCCAAATCTAGAAATAATATTTATACTTTTTCTCTTGTAGGAGTGTTTGAAAGCTTCCTGCCTTTCTCTTTAGATTTCTGGGCAGAAAATTCTTCCCATTCAGTGATGCGTAAAACTTACAGTGTGGTATCAGCATCCTGTGTGGACGTTGGTGTTCGTCGGGGAGGTGTGGGGTTTTGAGGTTTCCTCTCAGGAGCACCACTCCCAGACTGCTGCACTGGTGAGCAGTGTTGCCGACTGGACCTACTTTTTGAGATACAGTTGCTTTTTTTTCTTCCTTTCTTTTTTTCCTCTCCTATTCATTAAGACTGTTTTTTGCTTTTGGTTTTGGTTTTTTGAGACAGTATGTCACTATGTAGTCTGGGCTGGCCTTGAATTCACTGTGTAGCCCAGGCTGGCCTTGGTCTCAAGGGAATCCTCTTGCCTCAGCCTTCTTTTTTTTATTTTTTTTATTTTTTATTTTTTATTTTTATTTTTATTTTTTTTTTAGCCTCAGCCTTCTGAGTGCTGAAATTATAGGTGTGCGCCTTCATACACAGCTAATATGATTTTGGGTCTTCTGTAGGACCCTTACTGTAGTTTTGTTTTTCTAATGAGTATTTTTACAATACATGATATGCAGTGATTCAGGGATATTCATCCACACACATATTGCATCTTGGTCCTTTTCTTACAAATGTGGACACATTAAATCGACTCTTAGTAATTATGCTTTAAAGTGACCCGAGGAACCCCTTAAACTAATCCTTGAAGTGAATGCTGTGTACCTGTCCACCTTCACAGATACTTGACTATTTAAATGGGGAAAGGTGCAGAATCCTGAGACGTTCTGGTAACGGGGCTGAATCTTGAGAGAGACTACAACTTGATAAGAATCTGTTTAAAAGAAAAAATAAACAGTTGGAAGAAACTTAGGGAGTAACTATGCCAGGGTTATTACCTCACCATTACAATATCAACAGTGTGTCTTTTTCTTTTTTAGTGGTGGGACTGGGGATCGAACTCAAGACCTCACGCTTGCCAGGCAGATGTTTAGGCCACTGAGCTAAATCCCCAGCCAGCTCATCATTACAGTAACACAGTTTTCTTTTCTTTCTTTCTTTTTTTTTTTTGTCTTTCTGAGACAGGGTCACAATGTGCAGTTCAGGCTGGCCTTGGGCTCACTTTGTAGCCCACGCTGGCAGACGATTCTCCTGCCTCAGCCTCCCAAATGCTGGGATTACAGGAGGGCGCCACTACACCCAAATAGCACAGTTTTCGATGCTCTTCAAACCCAGTACATAAAGTGTCTCTCCCTCCCTCCCCTATCTCTGCCACCAATAGCTGGAGACCACACAGAGTGAAATGCCAGCATCATGCAGGGGCTGCTCAAAGGAAGCCTTGGATTGGCCGGGTCAGAACACTGTCTCCAACAGCATAGATCATGATGGAAATGATGTGCTATCCAAAACTACTAGATAACTCAAAAATTGTCCAGCATGGATAGAAGGATTAGAATAAACTTAGAATGAAATCTTTCTAAATTAATACATTTAGCTGGGTGTGATGGTGCATGCCTGCCATCCCAGCACTAGGGAGACTGAGGCAGAAAGATCACTGCAAGTTCAAGGCCATCCAGAACTATGTAGCCAGACCCTGTGTCAGATGCAAAAGGAAAAATTAATACATTTTAAAAGTATAAGTATTTTAAAATCAGTATATTTTAGATATAAGTGAGCTAAATTAAAGAATATAAATAGGCATGTGATGGTGTCATCTACTTCTCTGAAAGTATGTACTTAAATTCAAGAAAGCTTTTTTGGCAATTTTTTTATTTATGTTTTTTGTTTTGTTTTGTTTTTGAGAGAGGGTGTATAGCATAGTGCAGGGTGGCCTTGGATGTACTTAGGTAGCCCAGGCTCGCCTCAGGCTTAGGGTGATCCTCCCGTCTCAGCCTCTGGGGTGCTGGGGTTACAGGCGTGCACCACCACGCCCGGCCATTTTGTCGGTCTCGTAGGGAAATGAAGGATTGATAAGCTTGCATTCAAGGCATATGGATAAAATGACTGTACACTGAAAAAGATTTTACTTCTAAATGCACCTTTCTTGAAGTTTTTATAAACTAGATATGGTTATTGGAATTTGCAAGCTTATAAATCTAGACTCCTGTGGAAAATTGTCTTAGGTTTTCACAAAAAGGAAGCAAACATCTTGATGAGGCCTCTATCAAAACCATTGTCACCTAAGACAAAAATTATATAAATAGACATTGTGAGACTCTCAGCTTGAGAAGTGAGTATGTTTGTATGTTTTCGGGAAAGTAGAGTGAGAAGTGCCCTGGGGAGGGGAGGGAACTCTTATGTCGTTACTGTTCCTTCTGCGTGACCTTAGTAACTTCCTCAGTGTCAAACGAGGGTGTCAGCAGATTCACTGAAAGCACTAAAATCCTGTAATTTTTTTCCACTAGATTCTGCCTACTATGGGAAGGCAACAAGTACCTTTAAAACACTTATGCCCAATTTAAAATAATCTGAATTAACATTCATGTTTCTCTTGAAGCAATAATTTTTCTCATTTTCTTTAAGGATCTGTTTGAACCGCAGACTGCTTTGTTGAGATATGTGTTGGAGCAGCCTTATTCCAGGGATATGGTCTGCAATATGCTAGGGTTAAATAAGCAGGTACTGTATGCTGGAACCCTGGTGCCCTCTGCATAGAATCTGCACTGTTCTGTTCTCTTTTCTTTGCTGTAGCTGACTGAGCAAAACAGTTAAGAACTCTTTGGTGACTTTTTTGAAGAATATAGTATATCAAACAATGTATTATTTTAATCATTTATATATTGCTTTAAGAATGTTTAAATTTAAAAGATGGTATTTTAAAAGTTGGTTTATTTTGCATTGCTTTTTTTTCTATAAGGCCAGTTTCAAGTATACCTTTTGCCAGAGAAACCTACACATGACCTAACCATAATTTTTGCCCTTTTTTTGTTGTTTGGGGTGTCTATTTTTATAACCCTGGTATCTTCAGCGTGGCCGCCTTGGTGATTTTTTTTTTCTTTTTTTGGTGTGTGGTGTTTGTTCTTGGTGGTTTGACATGTGGGAGGGTTTGTGCTGACGCTGGGTTCCTTGAGGCTGGCCTCATAGTCACTGTTTTGTCTTTTCTTTTTTTCTTCCTTTATTTTTGTTCTGTCCTGTCTTGTCCTGCCCATCCTCCAATGCTCTAGACCTTGAACATTGCTCAGGTACGTTCACAACCTTACTGTTGTATTGTGACTAACGATACGCTGGCCGCTTTGTAGCCACTGATTCCATTAGCGAATACGTGTATGGTCGGGGCTTGAAATTGGCAGGACCATGCTGAGACCAAGGCCACTGCAAAAGTTCTTCTTGGGATATGAGAGTTATTTTTGGTGGATGGTTTTTTGTTTTTTGTTTTTTGGTTTTTTTTTGGTGTTTGTTTTTTTATATTCTTTTTTTTTCTTTTTTTTTTTTTTTTTAAAGAAAGAGACAACACCTGGCACTCAATTACACCTGTCACTTTTTGACGGGTTCTTTTTCCTTCCCACTCCGTTTTACTGTTTTCCTGCTTTAGGGCTAAAGTTAGCCTGATGGAATTTTCAAGATGGAAAGATTTGGGGGTAACCTCTATCTTTCCAGACTAGTAAAACAAATAAAACCACGACAAAAATGCTTATGTTGCTTTGCCTTAAAACAAAAACAAGTTAAAACAAGAAAGAAAAACAAAGCATTTAATAGCTCTACCACTTGTGAAAGTCAGAGTGGTAAACGTTATCAGGGAAGGCTTTTTTGGACACGGGCATTGACTGAGGAATGTCACACCTGTAGGTGACCGCACACCGCTGGACACACACCTGTCTTTCTCAGTCTTGCCAGATGTGTCCTTGTCCATGCGCGGGTGCCTCAGCTGCAGCCCCCTGTGGAGGGGGCGACACCACGGCCACAGCTTGTCAGCCAGATCTTGCGCAGTCCCAAATGGGTTCCAGGACTTTTCACCTGTGAGATTTTAAGCAAAATAGTGGTTCCAGTTCTTTTTTGATAAAGTATTTTTGAGCCCAATATGTTAAAACAGACCAGCTTTTTGGTTTTAAAAAGACATTCTTGTCTAGGTTATATAAAATAGCGTTCCTGTTTGCAATACTATAGTGAAGGTTGTGCCAGTGCTTCCATTTATAAAGCCCTATTTTTAAGGACATATAGCTTGGCCATAAAACTTGCTCAGTGTTGAAACTTTGCATGCCAAACCTCACCCCAGTAGCAATATCTCTTATTATTTTAAGTTTTTTCTTCTGAAACATTGACAAAGTTTCCTTGTTTGGACAAGCCTTCTGTACTTGTGACACTGAAACTGCTTCACCACTAGAGTACCTGACAGTTACCTCCTGTAGTCTACCAATTTAACATCTTAAGTACCAAGTCATTAATTTGACCAGCTTTCTCTTGAGTTGGAGGTAAGTATTCAACTAACTTGGGAAGAGTGTTTCACGCGATGTCTTAACAGTAATTTTTCTTATGAACCTTAAGTCATACTTGACTCAATTTTTTTTACAGTTGGTGGAGAAACGTACTCATGGTCTTTTGAGCTATGAGTACCTTCCCCCAGAGAGCTTTCACTGTCCATGGCTTTTTCTCTTCTTGGGGGCAGATCTTCTCAAAATGGAAATTGACAAAAACAGTTCCAAAGAGTATTTCTGATCTGATAATTTCAATAACAAGTTTCAACCTAAAAAAAGTTTATGACTAAGACATAAATCCATAAAAAATAAAGTTTATAATGGAAATGCTGACAGAACATTAATATTGGTTCCACTGTAGTGTAACATTTTGTCAAAAATTCACACTTCATCAGTGATTGTTTTCATAGAAAACTATAGCGAGGGGACTCATAGGTGGAAGATAACATGCTAAACTGACTTGATACATTGTTTTTACCTACGGGAAAATAGATTTTAAAAAACAACATTACAATATAAAAGGCATACTATTAAAAATAACCAAATCATCTTATCACAACTTTTATCATTACAGAACTATGTCTTCTACTATACTTTCTTGTCTTTCCTCTAGCAATGCAATAATTTACTTGAAGCTTGAAACTTTTTAAGCTCTGTCATATTGCATTTTCCAGTAGGAATTGGGCTGCATTTTATTCTAAAATTGGTGACATTCAGGTCATAAATAGCCCAGGTCTATGACCAGCATGGTGGGATGCTGAATTTCAACTCACAGTAGAAAAATCCTTTAGGTGTTTATATATAATAACTTGTATTATTTTTTGCTAAATAAAAACACTTTTAAAACGAATCAGCTATACTGCTGTAGCTCTTAGGTGGTACACGTGAACTCTAGCTGCCGTGAGCCCATTTACTCCAAACGGATCACTCAGTTTCTGCTTAAAATAGCCTGAAAGTTCTCACCCAGCATTGGCCTCTGGCTTGGATTGACAGCTATTGTGAGAAAAGCCGAAAATTCATAAATGCCAATAAAAGAAATTTTCCCATCCCAACTTGACCTGAATAAGTATTGGTTGAAAACAGAGGTAGAGCACTAATTTGAATGAACATAAGCCCTGTTAGTACAGTTATGTTTTCACTGGTACCAGGCAAAATGTCAAATGCCACTCAGTATAGGATAGGGGATACTAAGAATGACAAACATTGTCCTTTGCCAGTTGACGTAGTGATGGGAAAGACTCGGGGAAGCAAGTAAAGGTTAATACTAATGTTTATCTTAGTGCCTGTGCCTGACATTTAGCTTTTACCAAAGCTGAAAATTCAAAATTATCTTCACAGTTTGAAGTATGATGTAGAAATAGAATTGTTAAAATACTGAGTTTAGATATACTTACTATTAAAACAGGCTGTAACTAAATACACCTATAGATATAATATAAACAAAACAATTTAACTAATATCAGTATTCTGCAGCCTTAAATTGACTGATGCCTTCAGAAAAAAGGGGTAGCCAAAGGTCTAGCATTGCTAACAGCCAGAATTAGCTTAGCCTAGTGACTGATAGTTTTATTCATAGATCATTAAACTGCTTAAGAAATACTCATTTATCCCACTTTGTAAAACAATCTATGTGGTAAAAAGTCTTAGTGTATCTATTTTTAATAATTACAAATTAAAGCAAAAGGTATCTTTCAAAAGTAGCTCAGATCATTTTATATTTCAGAATTTTTTGGTATTATCAAAACAAAGCAACATGTTTAAGGCAATCGTTAAACTTGGCTTGAAAAGCATCCTTGTTTTTATCCAAAACCCTCTGGGAGATTTATAGTTAATCCTGATTGATGTCCCGCTACAGCAACATACCAAAGCTTTAACAGAACTGGGGGAGGAGTCTTGGGGCATGGCTGGCGTATTTTGAAAAATCCTCAGCTTTAACTATAAGCTTCCCAGTTGTTTTGTCGAAAGTTTAGTTTTTTCTTTCACTTTCCTCTTTAAATCATTAACTCTTTGACTATCATGATACACCTAAGAAAACATGTGAGAATCTAGTTCTTTTTAAACAGTATGTATAGCTAAAACTAAAAATAGAAACAAACGCCAAAGTCACTCAGGTGCAGAACACAATTTTTATCTCTGTGCTCTTTTTTCCTGAAGTAAATTGATGGCTGACCACCTAGGATGGAGAAATAGATTGCAAATCAATTAGTTTCCAAAGCGGAAGCAAATTCTCATCACTCGTGAAAAATTCCTACTGGAAATCCTGGCTTTTCTTCTTTTCACAAATTTTCCTGACTCTTGCATTCTTTGGATGATCTCACTCTAAATTTGTGTTGTCTGACACATTTCCTAGGTTGTTGGTGGTTGGCAGAACTAGTGAATTTCAAGCCCTGTACACAGTAGTTTTGCATGCTGACTTGGGAACTAGTCTGTAGTGTTGTCTGTTGCACTCTGCTCTGCTGCGTAATGACAGTTCCATCCGGAGGAGCAGTACTGCAGTCCCAGCCGGTGGTGTTAATCTTGCTCTTCGTAAACCTGTAGTGTGGTTGAACCGTGATCATGGCCTTGTGTTTTGGAAAGAATACGAAACAAGCATTAATGCTTCCTGTTTGGGTAGATGTTTGTTGTATCTGCATGTCTGAGGAAAGTGCAGCTGTATTGGAGCTTTACAGTTTGGAGCTGGCAAAGAGCATGCAAAAGGGGATGCCACCCGTTATGTTTTATTTCCAAATTTATCCCCACTTTGCATTTTTTTCTCTAAATTTAAAGAAATCATATCCCTTTTTCATGGCAAAAGATTGGTAATTACATTTAAAGTTTGGGGAAAGTATCTGTATTAGTAACTGTATTCACTGAAAGGCTTCCAACTGCCTGCTACTAAGCCATATATTTTTAAAGGAAAAATAAATGGTTTTTCAAATGTGGCTCAATGTACTTCTTTTGGTTAAAAAAAAAAAAGTATATATATATTTTAAATCACTTTTTAAAATCATGAACCTTTTTGCCTCTAGAAAGGGAAGTTGCATTTTCATTGTTAGTGTTTAAACTCAATTCTTGTTTTAGATTTTAAAATGATCTAATTTAAAATTAAAGCTGCATTATGTCTCTCTTCCAGTGAGAAAGAGCAGAGATTAACTTTGAGATTATTTTTTGTTGTTAATTGGGGAGGAATTTTCAATTTTAATAGGATTATTATCACACAGTGAAAAACACCTATTTAGATTAATCTCCATGAATAAATTTCTGAGTTGTTAATTTCCAATAAACAGATTCACATCCTGCGTTATTTGTTTTTTCTTAATATTTGATCCCTGGGAACTTAGGGTTTTCATCTTTGAGCCAAATTGCAAAATTAATACCATTTTTCCCATTTTGTTTGACCCTTAAAATGTTATTTTTCCCCCAAAGGATAAGTGAAACTTTGTATTGTGTTGTGCCATTGTCAAATTGGAATAGTGATGTCTGTTGTAAAAGTTAAAACTTAATGGGAAATCTGCCTTGTGGAACACCTGAAAGTAATGTTTTCGTGGAACACCTCCTCTGCTCCTGTGACTTGATGCAGCTTTAATAGACTGAATCTAACTTAACTTCTTGGGTTCTGCCTCACTCCATGCTTCTCAGCCTGTCTGTACACTGACGCCCGGTAGCTGGTGGTATGTGGACTAACCGGGAAGCCTGTGGAATACTGTGTCCACTCTCTGCCCCACAGCACAAGCAGCGCTGCCCGGTGCTGGAGGACCAGCTGGTGGACCTGGTGGTGTATGCCATGGAGCGGTCAGAGACTGAGGAGAAGTTCGATGACGGAGGCACCAGCCAACTCCTGTGGCAGCATCTCTCCAGCCAGCTCATTTTCTTTGTGCTTTTCCAGTTTGCCAGCTTCCCGCACATGGTCCTTTCTCTGCATCAGAAGGTATGTCCCCGCCCGCAGCCTGTGGACTGGTGCGTTTCAAACTGGTGTGGGCACCGCCTAGTGATCTCACAAGCGGCAGGAGTTGCAGTCCCCATTTCTGTCCTGCTGAGGACTCTCATGGTTTCTCATTGTTTGCTTTCTTGATACTGGATTCAGTCATTCATTCCACATACTCAGGGTTGATGGACCAGAAGATGCAACATGAAGAGGCCTCCTAGTGCCCCCAGGAACCGCCTCCCTGGAGGGGAAGATGTGTGTTCACATCTAGCAGTTCGATTGGAATATAGTAGTCGGCGTCGTGGAAACGTGTTTTCCTGGGTAGCCGTGGAAGGCAGTAGTCCCTAATAAAGATCAGCACTGGCTGTAGCAGAGATCTTTTATGTTAATACTTGAAGAATGTTACAATTTGCCGAGAGGGAAAATAGCAAAGTTTTCCCAGCAGTAAGATCATTATTTGGGAAGAGATAGAGATGTGAGAGACCTGAAAAGAAAAATAAAAAAGAGGAAATATTGGTGATAAGAGGAAGACAGGAAGGCAAAGAGAGACACAGAGAACTTTACTCAGCCTGTTTGTTTATTTATATTATTTTTAAAAATTCTTACTATGTGTTGTGAGTTTAGAGTAGACATTTCACATCAGCTTTGTAAGCCTATGTGTTTATTGAGAGCTTCCATTTTCTTTGGTATATAGGTTGTGAACTTTACTAATGGCCCCTCGGAGAAGGAGTAGTGTGGGGATGGACATGGGGTGCACCAGAGAGGAGGAGGATGGTGAGATCGTGGCAGAGGGCCGGCTGTAGGTGCTGAAGGCCCAGCCCAGGAGCGGGAGGAAGAGGTCAGGTGTGCTGACGGCCCTCGTTGGTTCGAGTGTAGACTGGTGCAACCACTGTGGAAAAAAAAAATCATGTTTTTTTTTATCCATTCCTCAGTCTGTGTATATTTAGGTTGTTTCCAAGATCTGGCTATTACAAATTGTGCTGCTATAAACATGAGTGCATGTATATCACTGTGGTGTGATGTTTTTAATTCTTGAAAGATATGCAGAAGGGGAATAGCTGGGTCAAATGGGGCCTCTATCCTACTTTTTTGAGTTATCTCCACACTGATTTCTGAAGTGGTGGTACCAGTCTATGCTCGAACCAACAGTGGAGAAGAGTTCCTTTTTCCCCACATCCCCTCCAGTATTTGTTAATGGTTGATTTCCTAATACTAGTCATTCTTTCCGGGATAAGGTGGTATCTCAGTGTTTTAATTTGCTCGATCTTGATTCTTAAATACACAAGATCAATTAAGTTATATTCTAAAGCACTGAATTTTTGCTAGGTATGGTTTTGAGGAAATGAGAGACATATATACATTAGTGAGCTTTTCATTGCTCTGACAGAGTATCTGAGACAAGCAGCTTGCCAGGAGGGGAGATTGGCTCAGGGTCACTGTTTCGGGGGGTTCCAGCCATGGTTCTGGGGTCTGTTGCTTTGGGCCTGTGGTGAGGCAGCACCTTGTAGCAGGATTATGTGGCCTTGGAAACCTGTGGCCCTCGGGGGGCTGGAGGAGTCCACCTCAGAGACCCCCTCCATGAGGCCCACTTCTTCCATTGTTAGTGTATGTGCTGCCGAGTGCAGAGGCCCACTTCTTAAGGCCCCGTCACCTCCCAGTAGTGCTGTCCACTCGAGACCAAGCCTTCGGTACGTGGGTGGGCACATTTAAGATCCAAACGGTAACACCAGTGTTTTTCTCAAAAACATCAGCAAAGCCCTGCGCCCTTGTGCGGCCACCCTTGGAACAACTATGCATTCAGCGATACTTCCCCCATCTCTTGCAGTTGGCAGGGCGAGGGCTGATAAAAGGCAGAGACCATCTGATGTGGGTTCTCCTGCAGTTCATCTCTGGAAGTATTCAGAAAAACGCCCTCGCCGATTTTCTCCCAGTCATGAAGCTCTTTGATCTTCTGTACCCAGAGAAAGAGGTAAGTTTTACTGACAGTGAACAATGGCATGAGTGAATTGCATCTCGTCTATGTTTAAGGCATTTAGTATGGATTTTGTTTAAAAAAATATAGCACTGGATTTGGGTGAGTTTTTTCCCTAGCTTTGTGGTTAACCCTATGATTGGGCAGTCAGTTTTTTTACTAGCTTACTTATAAAGAGATCAAACAAGGTTATTTCTAAAGCTTATCCTAAGTCACAATTGAATATCTAGTGTAACAGCTCCTTCTCTACATTCTAAGCAGATCTGCAGTCTTTGAGGGGACTAGTAACTGTTTTACTCAATATGAAGTATTACGTGGCCCAAACAGTTAATACCTGTTTTCTGTGTTCAGTCACCTGTTTCCAGTGATTCTGTTACACAGTGATGAAAGTGGGGTGTTTTGATGGCTGCCATTTTTTAGAAACATTTCTAGCAGAAAACTTAAAACACACACAAAAAATAGAGTGACCAGAGCAGTAAACCTCGACGTACCATGTACCCATCACCTAGAAATATTCTTGTTTCATTTTCCTCCTTTTTGTTGTTAATTATAGACAGTTATTTTTTTTAAGACATACTCTTTTTTTAAAAATTTTTTTATTATTTTGAAGGTAGTAAAATACAACAGAACAAGACAGAACAAAGCCAGTTGAGATAGTGCAGTGAAATAGGTACAGAACGTCACAACAAGTTACCGGGATAACAGTAATAGGTGCCATAGTCTATCTCGTTATCTTCACAATAGTTGTTCTATCAATCAGGTATAGCCAAATCAAACCAAATACAGAACATTATAGAACTTATCAAAACAATATTGAATAGAGCAATACAATTAATCAGAACAAAGCAAAACAATGATAACAATATTTGCCTTCAAAGAGATGGGACAAGGAAATCCCCCCTATTTGCTATATTGCATATGGTCAACCTCCCAAGAGATGCTCAGACCTCTGGGTCCCATTTGCTATGGGAGGGTGGTGGGAAGTTTAATTCTCAGCCCGAACGCCAGTAGGCTCACGGCTGCTTACCAGGGAGGCGGACTGGTTGCTTGGTTTCACAGCGCCCAAAGTTCCAAAATGGCATGGATCTCAGGAGACGCTGGGTGGTTCTTCCCCTGGGGTGGCCACTGCTTGCCCGAGCCACAGCTGCTTACCAAGGAGCTGGGCTGGTGGCTTGGTTTCACAGTACCCTTAAAGACATACTCTTGCTGTGTAGCTCAGCTTGCCTTGAACTCACTATGGATTCGAGGCTGGCCTCGAACTCATAGTGATCCTCCTGCTTCAGCCTCCCAAGTGCTGGGATTACAGGCATGTGTCACCACATCTGGCCAATTACAGACAATTCTTAAGCAAATTCTGGACATCTATATCCTTTCATTAATATTCAGTATGTTTAATGATAGTCATTTAGACTGGACATTTATTAAATTGGGGAAGGAGTTACCAGGGATTTAACCCAGGGACTTCTTGCTGAACTGTATCTCCAACCTTTTAAGCCTTACTGCTTTGAGACTGGGTCTCGCTAAAAGGGCTCAAACTTGTGATTCTTCTGTCTAGGCCTCTCTCTGTTATTTTATTGCCAAGTCAGAGCAGGCCAAATAAGAGGTCTTGTAATAGTTTTAAAATTTTATGGCTGTTAGAGCTTTTGATTTGTATTATTATACAAAAAACCATTGGGGCTAAATTAAGATATGTTAAAAAGATACACCAGAAAAGGATTACTAAAATATATATGATTAGAAATTTAATTCTTGCCAGGGCCTGGTGGCACATGCCCGTAATCCCAGCATTTGAGAGGCTGAGGCAGGATCGATGCAGGTTTGAGGCCAGCCTGGGCTACATAGTGAGACCCTGTCTCAAAAAGACAAAAAAAAAAGTTAATTCTGTCTTACAACATGCTGCTTGTTATTTTTTAGTATATCCCAGTTCCTGATATTAACAAACCCCAGTCAACTCATGCCTTTGCAATGACTTGTATTTGGATTCATCTCAACAGAAAAGCCCAGAATGACAACTCCAAGCTACAGATTCCCATCCCTCATTCGCTAAAACTTCACCATGAGTAAGTCATTTTGGCTTAATGGCTGTGCTCTTGTTTAATAAATAGAGTCTGACGGCAGTGTTTATGAGGCGCTTGGGAAGCCCCCGACAGCCGCCTGAGGTGAGGCTGTGTGTTTCATGTGTGTCAGAGCAGGAGAGTCGGCTGGAATCTGCACCAGCAAACGAGAAGCAGATTGATCTGCTTAGGTGTGTGTGCGCCTGTAGAGCGGGGGTTTTGTAGATAAAGGCTGATCTCTGTTTTACCTGTTTCATTTTAAAGTTACTTGTTTAGTTGAGTGACTTACGTGAGAATTTGAAACTTCTCAGGTACTTAGGATTTGAGTTTGGTGACCAAACATGTTTCACTCTCGGCACCAAGATCAGCCGAGCTGTCCAAGCTGGTTGGCGGAGCTCTGCCTCTGCTCGGTCAGCCTCTGGGTAAGGGCGGGATGCAGTGGTGGCTGCACCCTTCGAGGACTGGGAAGAGCTCAGCTCAGATGACACCTTCAGGCTTCATTC
>PVJX010024793.1:0-27658 GCA_004027295.1 Dolichotis patagonum | reverse complement strand
AGATCATACACCATGACCAAGGGATGCAAGGATGGTTCAATATATGCAAGTCAATAAATGTAACTGAGCACATAAACAGAAGCAAGAAAAAATTATATAATCATCTCAATATACTCAAAAAAGACTTTGAGAAAATCCAACATCCATTCATGATAAAAACCCTGAAGAAAATAAGTATAGGAGGACCTTATCACAATCTAATGAAAGCCATGTATGACCAAGCTACTGCCAACATCATACTAAATGGGGGAAATCTGAAATTTTTCCATCCAAAATCAAGAATAAGACAAGCATATCAACTATTACCACTCCTGTTCAATGTAGCCTCAAAAGGTTAGTTAAAACAGTCAGGCAAGAGAAATATATATATATATATATATATATATATATATATATATATATATATATAATGGTGTTGGGAAAATTGGCTGTCCACATGCAGAACATTGAGTCTAAAACCAAACTTCTCATCACATATTAGACTAAAATAAAAATGAATCAAAAAACTAAATGTTAGGAAAAATACTCAATCTGCTGAAAGGAACAACTCTTGAAAAGAGAGATGTAGAAAAGGACTTTTTGAACAGAACCCCAATAGCACAAGAAATAATACAATAAGTAGGGTGATATCAGAGTAAAGAGCATATACGCAGCAAAGAAAATAACCAACAGAGTAAAGAGCCAGTCTATAGAACAGGAAAATATTTTTGCCAGCTATTTCACAGACAGAAGGCTAACAGCTAGAATATATAAAGAACTCAAAAGATTATAGTCTCCAAAATAGAAGACCCATTCAAAACTTTGGCAACTGTAATGAATAGAGAGTTTACAGAAGAAGCAGCATAAATGGCTGATAAATACATGAAAAAATGTCCAACATCCCTGGCTACCAGAAAAATGCAAATTAAAACTATGCTGAAATATAATCATACCCTGGAAAGAATGACTATCATCAAAAAATGTAGTATTAAAAATGCTGATGAGGATGTGGGGAAAAATTAATCCTTCTGCATTGTTGGTGGGAATGTAAATTATCATTTCCACTATGGAAATCAGTGGGGAGTTCCTCAAAAAGCTAAAAATAGAAATTCCATTTGACCAGGCTACCCAGCCCCTTTCTAGATATCTTCCCCAAAGAGTTCATATTACCATCTTACAGGGACACATGCATATCCATGTTTATAAGAATATAATTTATAATAAGTAAGTCTTGGAAACAGCATATATGTCCATCAACAGATTAATGCATAGCAAAAATGTAGTCTTCATATACAATGAAATACTGCTCTACAATAAAGATAAACTTGAATTCATAGGAAGATAGACACAACTTGAGAACATAATGTCAAGTGAAAAAGTGAAACACACAAGATTAAACATCGTATTATTTCTTTTATATGCAATGTATACATACAAATGAGGAGTAAAATTGAATGTAGATAAATACAAAATAGTGAGAGGTTCAGATGGTCCTCCAATTTCCCTATTCTGTTGTTTTAAATATTTCTGTTGTTAAAAACATTTAGGGTGACACTTGCAAATACTCTTTTGGCCAAAAAAAAAATATCAAAACCAACATATGAGACCAGCCAAAGTCCACATCAACAGATGAATGGATAAAGAAACTGTGATACATTTGCATAATGTAGTATTATTCAGCCATAAGAAATAAAGGTTTGTCATTTGCAGGAAAATGGATGAATTTGGAGATCATCATGTTGAATGAAATAAGCAAGATTCAGAAAGATACATATTGAATAGTGTCTCTAAAACATGGAAACCAAAAATGATGAGAAGAAAGTACAAAGGAGACTATACTAGACAGGAGGAAGGGAATGAAGGGCACAGACAGGGGATGTAAGTGTGGGTCACAGAGGGACAGATACGATAAAAACACATTATACACTTGTCCCTCCAATGCAAAATTACTGGGGAGGTGGGGCACCAGAGATAAGCAGAGAGGGATAA
The DNA here is from genome assembly GCA_004027295.1 of Dolichotis patagonum. Classification (NCBI taxonomy): domain Eukaryota; kingdom Metazoa; phylum Chordata; class Mammalia; order Rodentia; family Caviidae; genus Dolichotis; species Dolichotis patagonum. The sequence goes on along the minus strand of PVJX010024793.1, from coordinate 25,690 downwards.
TTAAAGTATGTTCTGTGCTTGCACTAATCTGCCAATGTGAAAATCATTACTTTGTGTAATAAATATGTACCAGTAAAATTTGGAAAATATCTATTTACATATTGGCTCTTGTGAAGTGCTTACGATCTACTGGCAAAGTTAATTTACCTTAATGTTAAAGTTAGTTATTTGTGTATTACTTTACACTTACTTATGACTAAGTTGCTTTAGGTACAAATGCATATATATTATTCTTATTCAGATCCTGTACTAACTACATCTATCAAACTGACTGGCAAAGAAAAGATACTTAATATTTATTTAGGTAATGAGTGCATATTCCAGAATCTAGTCTATAATGATGAAATTAGATAACAAAGATGTCCACATAGACTTAATTACTTCCTGAAATCACTCTCAGATTTTATCACTCTTTCCCCACAATTATTCCCAGACAGTTCAGATTATGCTCAGATCCATAGCTAGAGCAACTTAGTAAAACAAACAAAATCATTACTACTAACAATAATAGGTAAAACTAGAAGGTCATCTTCTTAACAACCAAGTAATAAATCCCATTATACAGATGAAAAAAACCTGAGACACAGAAAGACTATGATACAAAATCATGAAGTTGTAAGTGAGAGATGCATGTTGAATTGAAGCAGCTTGTTATGAGAGTCCACTGGCTTACTTACTTCAGTCTATGTGTACCCTTATGGCACAGAAGCTGTGCTAACTAACCATCGGCCATGCTCTGCGCCAGAACTTTCCAGCTAAGAAGCTGGCTCTTAGCTGGTCAGTTGTGCTGTGAATGTAGATTTCACTAGAGTTTGATATAGTCACAGCATAAGTTTGCAATTTTTTAGTTATTTGACTGCCAGATTCTCACTTCATGTTTCTTTTGAAAAATTTAGATGATCTGAACTCTGTACTAAGATGTTCAATCACATTTCCTGTCTCATTGAGAGGTCATTACAGTCTTGTGAGGTAGCCACTACTGTCTCTATTTTCTAGACATATGTGTAGCTCACAAAGGGTAAATAACATTCCCTGATTTAGGTTGGATTCCTCCTTTACCACAGCTTACTCTCTTGACATGAAAATCAAGCTCAGATCAAATTCATTTAAAAAAAACCTTTGGTGCTATTTCAACATGTTTTTAAACATTGGGGTCAATTTTCAATACACATGCAAAAGAGCAAACCCTTTTGAAGTTTCACTGGCTCAAGAAATAGGATTTAAATTTGAAGGGGTTCTTTAATCATCAGTTTTATTCCTAGCTCTATGTAGAAATAGAATGGAAAAAGGAGTAAAAGTGTACTTTTCCTTTTACATATATTTTCTTTGAAAATTGTGAGGTTATCACTAACACAGTACTGTAATTTCTTTACATCTAGAAGACTATCCGTGGAATAGAGATCTTGCTGGCAGTGCAGGATCAGTGTGTGATTTCTAAGAACATGAGCCAGAGAAGGAACAGAGCCTGCTGGCACCATCGTGCCTATCACAGGGCGGGGCTCTGTTATGGAGGTTGTGTAAATTATTCCAGCTTTTGTGAATACTGGCACTTCTTCGAGGGAGGCAGCCAAAAGCTATGGTGGTTCCATTGCTATTAAAAGATTAATAAATTGTTCTTGGTTTCTAGTAACAGAAATCCATGAGGAGGAAACTAAATCAGTTTTAACAGTATGATGGTGTGCAATGTGCAACTGATTCTGAAGTAACCCTTGATTTTTAAAAATAACACTGTAAAAGTACATTAGTTTTTTCTCTGATGAAAGCTGATATTAGGTTATTATAAACTCATTAATGTTCTTTTTAATAACTAAGTAAATCTGGGATTTTGGGTCAACTCACTGGTTGGACCAGAGGCTCATCACACCCCACAGCCACTTTTTCTGAGAGTAACAGAGACAGAACACATTCAGACCTAACTACTTTGACTCAGTATCTATGCATAATTGCCTTAAGGGCACCTGGCAGCAACTTTCTTTACTTCATGTGGTATTTGCCTGGAAATGGAAAAGAAATGTACTATTATCTGACACTTTTTACATAAATGTTCCTTAATCTTCCCTACTAATTTTCCTCCAATCTTTTATTCTACTATTCATTTCCCATTCACTTGATTCCCAATTTCCTCAAAATGACATTAACCATAAAAGCTATAACATTTCTAGACTCGTGGCCTGCTATGTTTTTGATTATGTACTCTGCAGCAAGCATGGGTATTTTACTTACAAAATATTACTTATTCACTTTTGTACTAATTTGCCTGCATCTTATAAGATTTATAAAATTAAAGGATAAAAGAAATTTAAATGGATGTTCCAACATCTGCCCTCTCTATACCTTTCCTTCTCTATATGTCTTCACTCCTTTTAGCAGCAACAGAGTATATTCTAAATAATATTTATGACTCGTCAGTTGCTGTATAACTAATTAGTTACAATTAATCAGTTGTTTTGTGACAAAGGGAAATAATAATTTTAAACTTGAAAGCTTCAAATACAAGAGGATTTAACAAATATAATCTGCTCAACAAAGCTATGTTGTTAAAGCCAGTGTGATCTTAATATCAAGTCGTATTATTATTATTAATTTATCTGCAGGGCTATAGAGACTTGCCCTGAATTGCATTCATTTCCTACCAACTGATCGAAGATTTATTCGCAAACTTTAATTCTTCCCCTACTCTTTGCTTTCACTCAGTGTTTCCTGTGTTGTTAGTTTAGGTCTTAGCTTAACCATCATTTAGTTTTTACGTCTTGATGAATTCTTTTCTACTGTTTGTATTCTTCCAGCAAGCTTCCTACTGTGCTTCAGTTTTTCCCATAATTTGCTATCTTCTTTCGGTTACCTATTTTTACGGTGTTACTTTTCTGTCATTATAAGGCTCCCTTATAGACAAAGTGGAAACAGACAGAAAAGAGGATGATATTTGTAAAGTGGGTGTGATTTTACCAAATTTACACATATTTTAAAGGTAGTGTAAGAAGAATGCATTTTATTTATATCAGTATTAGCTAACTAATGTATCACATTTTCCAAACACTATATATATAGATATAAAATTTGTGCTGCTACTCAGTTTTTATGTAAGGCATTATAACACTTGATTAATATCTGTTTCATAAGTAAGTTTTCTAAAATTAAAAGGGATACCACAATGTGAAATTAAAGAACCAAGTAATTAATATCTCAAATATATCAAATATTCATACAGAGTAGTACAGAACATATGTGCAATCCAGTTATTCCTTTTATGCTATGATATAATATACTAGGTAATGTTTACATTAGGTATTATTCTTCAATATATTTATGAGCTATAGAGCAATATAAGTGTTTTCATTCTTTGATAATAATAAAGTTTAGCAGTCATATGATTTCCCATAATGCAGATTCCAGCTTGAAGCCCGCTTGGCACCAGGTGTGGCCATGGCTATAAAATGTGAACCTTGTGACGAGAGAGAAAAAGAAATGTGCACCTCCTGGGTCATGCCTGTACACAGTGATGCAGTGACCTCTGGTCCCTTTCCGTATCCTATGGCCTGAATGTAGATGGGGAGGCAAGAAAGAAGGAAAATTAGATAAAAAGGGGTCTCATTCTGAAAACATATAACCTCCATGTTGATCTGGGACTGACTGTTAATATTACCTGTGTTGAGAGAAACAGGTTGTTCAAACCACTATTATGCTGGCTTTCAACAATAGCAGTCAAGTTTAATACTGGGTGATACCAAAAGACCCTGAAATTGGTTCACTGCTGGAATGTGGGAGTTTTATTGGAATGTGGATATAGGCGTCTTCTTAAAGTTTGTGTTATTTTTGCAATATCCTTTCAAGTTTATTTTGCTTTGAAGATGGTTTATATTTTCTTTTATGTGAGCAAATAAAATATTGCTGTACATTTTTATAATTATGATAATTCAGAATTTGGTTACTCAAATTCTCTAATTAGTAAACCACAATCATGACAAACATACTAGCTCTTTAAAAAGAAAGTCTAACCTCAAATCTTTCTCTACATATTTTCCATTTTCATATCCCTTCTGGTTTAAAGATACCACATTTTAGACTGTCTCCTTTCTTCAGACCTTTTGGGTTTCTGTTTCTTGGAGTGGCTTTTAACCAGCTGTTTTACCCTGCAAATGCAGCCCAGACCATGACCACTCATCATGCGCCACAGGACCTTCTGCCTCACGCATTAACGTCTGCTTGTGACCCATTTAGTTTTCCTTTGATTTTGGTGGTTTGATTTTTATGACTTACTTCCTCATATGTAAGGAAATTACCACCTCAAAAGGTCGGTGCTTACATATACTACCAGGGTAATCTCCAACTGAGACCCCCAATAAATGCATGTCAGGCTATTCTGATGCTCAGAAATATTGGACACCAAGGAAAAATACATTGCAGAAAAAAACCAAATGCTTGACAAATATCATGGGCTTCAAAACATGACAATATATATCCAAGATACAGTGGCATCTCTAGGGTAACACTTCAGTCCATTCTGAGCATAACTTATAAGCTCTTAGGGTTTTTGTTGTTGTTGTAGAATCTTGAGTATGAATATCCTGACAAGAGATCCATGCTCCGAAATTCAATGATGAATTTGGTTCATTTACATGTCTACCAAATAATGAGCTGATTAAAGTTCTCTAACTAAAATCATATCATATTATGTTGTATTTCACTTTTGCAAGCTCTCACCTTACAGCTGTTACTCTGAATGACAAATAGCTTTAAAGATACAGCTAAGCTTCAGTATCTGGTACGTCTTGCCTCACATACCTGGAACTGTGTGTCCTTTAAACTAGTTAAATGTTCTATTTTAAACTAGCTACACTGACATTATTTTTTATTTTTATTTTTAAAATTTTTTTACTTTTACTTTTTTTTGGGGGGGGGTACCAGGGATCAAACTCACGACCTCAGGCTTGCCAGGCAAATGCTTATGCCGCTGAGCTAAATCCCCAGTCCTGTACTGACTTTAAAAATGAACTATTTGTTTGGAACTCTTGTTGACATTTTGAAAAACTTTATAAACATTCACTTTCATCAGACTTTTTCACATAATATTTGGATATGTTATACACATTTGCCATTTTTATAGACATATCATGGACATTTTTCAAAATTAATGCATGTGGATCTCATTTCATACAGCATTCCACACAACAGATAAAAACAATTAAACAGATTTAGTGATGGAAATTTAGGCTAGTTTCTTTTGTCTTCATTAATATAGAATACAAGGATGAGCAGCTTTGTATATATCTTTTCCTGAATATAATCTATTGTTTCTTTTAATAAAGTTCTAAAACAGTTAATTGTCAATTTATAACTATCTTAACATGGGCTGGGGATTTAGCTCAGTGGCTTAAGTGCCTGCCCTGCAAGTACGAGGTTGTGAGTTCAATCCCCGGTACCACAAAAAAAAAAAAAAAAAAAAACTTAAACATTTGCTCAATGATGAATAAATCAGAAATTATTACACATTTTGGTTCTAAAGTCTCCTCTCAGAAGTACACTTTTTTGAACTAAATTTTGAACCTGAACATTTGCACTTAATCGTTTCATTACAAGGCATCCTAAAATGGGTTATAGAGTCAAAGTAAATATTCCACCAGACAATACCACAACATTTTAGTGCTGAAATGCTTAAAATAGAATATTTAAGTTAGAACTTGTAAATATGATATAATTATAGCTCTTAAAATGCAACCATGCTATACTGACGAGTCCAAGAATAAATTCTTCTCAGCATTCTTAGTATTGATATAAATGTCCAAGTGGTGAGCATATGTTTGGGGAATGTTTAATGCTTCTGTCAACAGTTGGGTAAGATTTGTCTTATTTTAGGGAAGCTAAGTCATAGGTCAGTTAATACTTTCTTACATCATTATTGCATTCCCTCCAACAGACTTGATAGAATGTATAGAAATTTCTAAAAAAAAAATGACCTGAGATTCCAATCGTAACAACTTCATGGAGCATTAACATTTTAATACAATTTGTATAAGGTACAGAATTTGCCAGAACTGCAGAATACTCTGCTGGCATATAGTTTGAGCACAGTGGTTTTTGCTGTAAAGTCTTTTAGTTCACTTAAACTAACTCATGACACATTACCAGGCTACTTTGTTAGCAAAACCACAATTTATGAAAACCAGACTCTTATTCACCACAAAGAGGGTTGCTGAGCACCCGCTCCCAACACTTGTAGGTAGACAGTCCAGTTAAATAGAACTAAGGATATTATTTTGGGGTTTAGTAGAATTGCAATTATAGATTGAGAGAGGCTAAAAATTATGCTTTAATTATTTCACAATGTGTCCAAACTGCCAGTTTTCTTCAATGGCAAGTGGAATGCACAGAAGATAATATACTTGGATTTACATCAGGACTATATGACATTACATTGTTTGAAGAAATTCTAAAGTTTTGGCTGTCACCTCAATGCTTGCTTCCTTCACATGCAGGTTTTTAGAGAGCATGGAATTTCCAGAATGAAAAGGTCTTTGGCACATATGAACAAGCAAACAAAAAACTTTAAATTCCATTGTTGGGCATTTTTGATTAATTGCTAAAGAAAAGTTATGGCAAGAAACAGATCATGAGGTACATTTTGATGGTGAGTGGGCCAGATTATCATACTTACAGTATCAGTACATTTTAATATGTGACTTATGCCACTTTATTTTTTGACAAAAATGTACTTTCTGAAGGGACAAGAAGATAGGTCCAAATAAAAGATACTGACTAAGAAATATCATGATGATATCAGATAGCGCTTTTCAGAAGGCATTGGACTACATAATTATGAGCTGTGTAGTAGCTATTTAATTCCAACTTAAGATGAAATCCTGCCTCAACACTATTCCAAAATAGAATGATCATTAAAGTGCTGAAAGGTTATCAGCAAAATAAAGAATTATTGTATTTTAAATTTTACTTATTTTTATGGTTTCACCAACTGGATAATCTTTAAAATATTATGCCTCTGCATGGCAGGGCAAAAGAAACATTTATGTACATTTTTAATCCTAACAAAATACAAAATGATAAAAATAAGAAAATTTACAGAATTTCAAAAGCCATCTGATCTGTGCACATGTCTTACCTTTCTCTTACGAAGTTTGACTGGGCCGTCTGTGGGCTCCTGGTTGACCAGAGTGTCCTTTACATGTAAACCCTGCACACCATCTTCTGCACTGACCTCAGGAGGGCCTTTGTTTTGATGTTCTGAGAATCCGCTTTTGTGCAGGCCATTTTCAGTTCCACTTGGGCAGGAAGGAGGCTCCTGAAGGCAGCTTCCAAAATCTGCTTTTAATACTGGCAATCCTCCATCTGTACAATGAATGCTCAAAACCTCATCTTGTAATTCATGGCCAGTGTTTCTTTCATATTCATCTTTAGGAAAGTCAGGTTTCCTTCGTTGCTGAGCAATTACAGCAGAATTAAACAGTTGATTCTCAGGCATAATATCTTTCACATTCAAAGAGTCAAATGTATTTACTTTAGGCATAGTTTTTATCTCACTTAAGTTTATATCATCACAAAGCTCCAGGCTTTTACTTACAGTGTCAGCAACTTTACTTTCCCTACTCTCTTCTGCTAGTGCTAAATCAGCCTTACCAGAAATTCCCCAAGACTTGTAAGGATTATGGTTACTTTCCATGATGGGAAATGCCTTTACTAAGGAGCCGGCTCCTTCAACAACATGTTGACCTGGGATTTTGTGACCTTGGGTAATTAAAATCTGTTTATTTTCTGTAAGGTTCAGATCAGAATCGGTATCCTCATCAGAAACATGGACCAGTGTTTCTGTGCTGGCATCCAGAGAAAGAAACTGATCTTCACCTTCATAGCTGTCATTTTCATTCATTTTCTTTGAAATATGACCCATGGACATCCCAGGGAAATCTCTCAGCTCTGATTCATGACAGCAGCTTGGTAGCGAAACACACTTGTCTTTGCGGTCCACATTTAGAGCTGCATTTTTTTCCATACTTGCCTGCAAGTTGTCGGCTACAAGTCCATGATGACATGCTGTGTTATAATCAGCAGAATTAAAGGGCTGTTCCGTCTGCTGGGTCACATGTTCTTCCCAGCTTCTCTTTCTGATAGCTGCAGACATGTCATCATAGTTTAACGACGGACTGAGAGATATATTCCATATGAGGTTAATGTAGATGGAACTTGGTGAAAGTTTACTTCAAAGTCATGAATAGAAGAGAATGAGTTTTGTCATTTCGCCACCTATTAAAAAATTTGAAAATATACATTATTATGGATACATTTTTAAAGTTAAAGTCTATCTTGGAAATGAGAACACCTAATGTGTGCTATGAAGGTAGAGGTAAGAGATTCTATGAATTTTCTGTTTAATAACTTTCACAGAGATTATTTTAAAAGACGTTTAATACTAGAATTATTTTTCATTTATTATTTCTGGTAAAAAAATTATCAGCAATACTTTTAAAAGCATTTGAACTAGTTTGTTAATAAATAAAAGAAATAAATACCAAACTCCATTAAGAAAATATTTGAATTTCAATACTTAAAAAAATCACAGGAAGAAAGTTGTTGCTCTAGCTTGCCTATTTTTCCAATTTACTTTGGTGAGCACAAGTCGTTAAAAATATATTAACTATTTGGTTTAAATTGAAACAAAGGCCACTGGGGAACTGTTCACGCAAAATCTAAGCTACAGAGACAGATATATAATGGATCAGTGTGTGAAAGAGCTAACACCACTTCTATGTGATTGGGATGCATTTACTCCAGGAATGACTAAGGAACACAGAATAATGCAGTGTAGCACATATTAGCGTTCATGGATAAGACAGAATAACGTACCACATTCAGTGCTTTATTAGAAATAGGTGTGCTCATTTATCTTATTACTGCAATTATCAGCTAGCAAGCTAATATCATAGGAAGCTTAAAATAAATTAACCAAAACACCTCCTTATGCACCTTACTACCACAACTGTGAGTGAGCAAGCTAGCATTGTTGAAGCTTGAAAAATAAATAACCTTTTCAGTTATATATGCAGGAAGTGAACCCACATAATCTACTAAGTCCTACTTTTTAAAAAAAACTAATTAAGTTTATTGGTACATGTTAGGTATATATGTGGAGTTTATACTTGTACATAATATAACTTGATTCTTTCTTTTTCCCATTTCCCTGCCCTTCAGCTCCTCTACCTCTCTTTATTTACAAAAGCTTTGGCTCAGATAGTCAAAAAAAAAGTTCATTGTATCCATGGCATTATGAGATTCCACCTTCCTCCCTTCTCCCACATGTCGTTAGTATGTTAAAACTAAACTCCTCATGCAACAATTCAACTATACCATAAAGAAGATGTCAGCATAATGAAAGAATTAAGGCCAGTCTTCAAAAATTTTAATCTCATTCTTTTGGTTTCTAAGGAGTTCAGTATGTATGTTTCTGGTAGAAATAGGCCATTAAAATTCAAGTACATAAGAAACCCATGTATAAAATTAGTTCAAACTATAAATATTGGTACTTTTAGGTATCAATCCCTTTGCCTTCATTTATTTAAATCCTTAGTAAAAGGAAACAAATGATACCAATGTAAACTGAATCTTATAAAATCAACTAACTCAGTGTCATTGCACAACGAAACCAAAGTACTGGACTGTTAATGAAAAATCTCACTCAAAGAGTAGTTACTTTTGGCTTTTATTCTGTGCAAGAACTCTCAGCACTTTACATGGTTTAGCTTATTGATTTTAGTCATAAGCAAGATTAACTGCTGTGCTGATTTGTGTCATTTCAGTCTTTGAAAAGGAGTTTGACTGCCCACCAAAAATTTCAAACTATTCTGATTAAACACGTGCTGGAAAGGTAAATAGTCCCACCTTATAAAGACTGGTAAAGCAATATACTAGAAATTTGGTCCGCCAGACTAACCAAATATCTTTCTGGGTACTGTTTGGTTCCCTCAATGGTCTGTGGCCATCTTTGAAAATGGCCATCATTCACATTTTCCATGTTGGTCTCACTTTGCACTCAAAAGAAAACATAGAGTCTCTGAATTCCATGCATAAGTCATTATAGTGTGGGAGGCTACGGAAAGTGGAAAAAATGCATAGATGCAGGCCAGAAAATTTCTGCTTTCCTGAGCAAATTTAGGTTGTAATAGGGCGGTTCTGTGTTAGATGCTTTCTTTTCTTTATTTTTATCCAGGGTAGAAAGAACAGGCTAACTTAAGAAATGCCAAGCGGTATTACTGTGTCATTCCTAAGCCACATTTACATCTAGGTTGAGTCTGAATTCTGGTTTTATTTTATTTTTTTAAACTAAGGAGAAATACAGAGTTTCCTAACTTCTTGGGGGAAAAGAATATACAACAATTTTGCTCTTAAGACCTTGCAATAGTATTAATTATTTCACTCAAACTAACAAGATGACAAGTATTTCTACTAGGTCAAAAGAAAACAGTTGAGAAATTTCTGAGACCATGCACAGTAACTGCAGAAAGAGACTGTAAATTAGAGAGATTCGACACAGCATTAACTCTGTCTCCTTTCTCCTCTGGGTTTTCTGAACATTTTTATATCATTATTATGAATATATAGTTTTAATTTTTAAGAAAAAAATTACCTTGTTATCATTATGAGCAACATCATTACATTTTGAATGCCCATTCCAAATTCTATGGTCTGATAGTTTTAAAAAAAAATTTCATCTCCAAAAAATTCCCTACTCACACTTCTATTTCAATTTCAATTTGTAAAATTGAGAATTACATTTAAAGGCTGGAAAAGTAATTAGTACATAGGAGCATTAGATTATTGGCAATTACTTGTGACCTTAATGACCTCATTTTCTAAATTATATTGATTGATTAAAGTCTGAGCTGTAAGATAGAGAAGTTTTTGTAAAAATCAAACAAAAAACCAAAATGCAAAACTGACTTTTTCTATGGGATTTCTCACCAGGCTGTCTTATTTAAAATTATATTTCAAATTTCTGACCACTTATTTTGCAAATTACTATTAAATTTGTTTTCTACATCATTTTCTTGCAGTTGTATTCAAAATGAGCTCAGTTGCTGAGGATTTGGATGGAGGAGCTGGAAAAGTGTAGGTCATTCCTGTGTGTTGATTTTGTGAAGTGAATTTCCATGGGGATTTTTTCCTTGTGAAATGCATGTGTTCAAATACCACTGTGTTAATATCATATGAGGCTGTATGTACTATGAGTTATGCAGTGGTTCTCTAAAATATCTGGGATATGTTCAAAGTTTCTTTCTGTGATACATGTATGAGATGTTTAGACTTAAAATGACTTCAAATATATTCTTTGAGTTTATTTTGCAGTACTTAGTATGCCTTAACATAAACAATTCATGGCATGCAATATATATTTTATATTAAACAAAGTTTGAATGTTAATTTGTCTAAAAATGACAATTGGTGATCTTCTAGCTCAAGAATCATTTACCTATATGTGATGTCAAAGGATGCTCTACTCTGCACTTCTGAAATAAATAAATATACATCTTATAATTTGGACTGTCAATGAAATGAAGCACTTGATGCTAATTGCTATTGATGATCCCATAGCCAGGGAAAGCAAGACTCAAGTGAAATTTTGGTGGATGAAATTAAGTGGGTAGCACAATAGGACTCACAGTGTTCAGATCACAATCACTATTAAATAAGAGTTTTAGTGCTAAGTGGGTGGTGGACAGTCTCCTGAAGATTAGGAATGTGAACCTAAATAGCATATTTTACCTTTCCTATTGGAGCTTTTAATGGTACTGGACAAACTCAAGTAAACAAAAGCCTTATCATGGCTGCAATACCAACGATAGGTGCACCAACACCATGAAAAGTTTAGTATCAAGTGCTGAGGGATCATCAATTTCCTCCCATACCTCCCTAGTCTCACTTCCTTTTCTCCATCTCTCCTTCCTTAGGGAGTGGTGTTACAGAGGGTCAATGTACTAGGTTAGGACTTCACAAAGCAGAAACCCCCAAAGGATGTCTTCTGGGTAAGTTTTCTATGTCCTGATCATCCAAGTTCAATGGGAATTTAGGTAGAGCTTTCCAGTGGATGAAAGAAGTCTTCTTTTCTCTCTTTGGATTCTTTGGATTCTAGAACAATGCTTTGGGAAAGATGATAAAGGAATTAATGGACTGTGGAAAATTACTTACAATTTGAAAACTCACCAGTCATTTCAAAGAAGAACAACATTTCTCAGGAGCAATTCAGGGAATAATTGAAAAGAGAAATTTTTCAAAGCAAAAATTTAGAAAATATTCCAGAGCCAATGATCTAAGCCTTTGGAGTGAAGAGAACCCGTGAAATGACATACGTCAAGGAAAAAATAGATTGCATCAAGAAACATCACTGTGAAACTTTAGAATATACAAAGTAATAAAAAAATCCTAAATGCCATCAGAGATATACTTAAGAGATTCTACTTTAGGAAATGGGAATAAGAATGATATTAGATTTCACAGCAGCAACAATGGAAATAAGATGACAATAAATATGCCAAAATATAACTGGAGCTTATTTCTACCTTTAAATTTTAGGAAAAACCTTATTTGAAATGTATTTTTCAAAACTATTGGAGATTTTGAAATGAGAGACTAAAAAAGTAAGAAAGGCATGGCTTTAAGGAATTCTAACATTTCACACAAATGACCAGGACATAGAAATTCCCAGGTGAAATTTGTGTAGCAGGTCTAGTGGGCAATTAGTTCACATAAATTCTAATTTTTCTAGAAGACATGTCTAAGAAAAAAAAGAAACAAAAGAAAGATTGCACATGTGACCACATTGAGAGCAACTGGTCAGAAAGTCAGATAACTGGGATGAAAGAATTAGTGATAGTTGCATAGAAAACTAGGGCAGTCAATTACTACATCCAGATTTTGTCGTTGTTGTACTGGAGATTAAACCACAGATTCTCATACATGACAGGCAAGCACTCTACTACTAAGCTTCACCTCCAGGCCTTTTAAAATTTTTTCTTGTGAGACACAATCTCATTAAATTGCTCAGGCTGGCCTTAAAATTGTGATCCTCCTGCCTCAGTCTCATGAGTACCTAGAATTATAAGCATGAATCCCTGCGCCTAGCTGAAAAATGTTTTATAAGAAGAAAACGTAACTATAGCACACTACCAGGCTAAGCTGTAAATATTTTTATGGGGCCAAAATAATATAAATACAGTAATACCTCAGTTCACAGACACTTCTGTTTGGGAACAATACAGTTTAAAAAGAGAAGTGTTTAGCAAAATTGTGTTTCCCTTCTCGAACCCCCCATTGGAAGACTAACACGACCATGGTCATTTTCTCCAGAATCTTGGAATGAATCAAGTTTGTGAAACTGGTTATCACTGAAAATAGTGACATAGCAAACAATAATGCAAAAAATATTTTTTACTATATAAAGTTTTATAAATAGTAAAATTAGAAATGATGGGTAAAATAAGAGTTGCAGAGAGATAAATATTCTGTTTCTATTGTAAGAAGTTAAAATATAATATTTAAAATGGAAAAAATCATATCCTAATCATGTTTTTTACAAATGTATAAGTAAGTATCAGGTAAATATTTCTTGAGATAGAAAAATTTCTTTTCTTAGGTTCTCAGAAATCATGTTAAGTAATAACCTAATTTTAATATATTTTATAGTTATAATTTAAAATCGAGCTGATACAAAGATTTGAGAGTCTCTAAAATATATGTTCTTGGATCAAACTTTTCCTGTTGCCCCTTCTTCACTCACCATATCATCCCCTACGATTATGCAGCAAGTAACCTCACATTTTTAGTGAGCTAACGGTGTTACTTTGGTATTTATTTCTATTCATTAATGTCAGTGAAGTTTCATGAGATTTTTTTTTTCTTTTGTGGTGATTTCCTTTCTTCCCTCCAACTTTCTGGAAATTTCTGGATTTAGGTATTCTTGATAATCATCTTAGTCATGATCTTTCTAAATGGTATTTGAATAGAAATTTAAAATCCATAAATTATATAAAGAGTATTCAATCAGCAAATACATAGAAAAAAGTGTAGTTTTCAATTGTATCATTTCAGAATTTGTCTTGGCCATCTTATAGTACTTGAAAAGATGACAACTTTTAAATTTATTTCCTCAAAAGTGAGTGTCTTGTTTTGTTTTATAGGAATACAGATAATCACACACATATGTTAGTATAAACAAGTGAACATATTATTAACACCTGGGCTTTATATGTGTGTATGCACTATACATATATAGTATAAATATGAATAAATAAATATGTGATCAACTCCTGGGATTTTTGTTAAACATTTGATATTTTTCATGTATTAGAAGTGAAAATAAAGATATAATAAAGTTTCCTTCTGTTCCTCTAGTTTTTATTCAAATGGCTAGAGTTTGTTCTTATAAAAGTCTTTCTTCCTACTTCCTTATTCTATGTTAAAATCCTAGGTTATGTTTGGCTCCTACTACTGCTTAAAGCTATAAGATAGTTACTACAGAGCATGTAATCAATCATGGTGAGAACAAGAGGAGATATAAGGGAAATAATCATGTTTTACTTAGAAGTAGATTGCCCTTTCTAAAATGTGCTTTTTGAAGAAGAAAAATGCATGTGAGCCAAGAAAAGAATACATTTGAAAATTGGCATTTTTTTTTGCTAATGGTTGGGGCTACCCCAATGGGCTGGAAGCCAAGGGAATCTAAACATTCCTAGTGCATTTTAATCTTAATATATTTTAGCTTCCTCTCAGGGAGTCACATTGGTACTCTACATGCCTCTAGATACTTAGCAAATTAGACAGGGTAGACAACCAAGGAATGATTGAGAAATCGATACAATTGCAGTGCAGTGTGAATGTGCTATTACAGTGTCATAGTAAATCCGCAACACAGTGAGCAATGTGGAGACCAAAATCACAGCCGTTTTCCTAGGTTGGGAACATTGGGGAAGCTTCGCACTGCCCCACAACTCAATGAACCGAAGAAGAATCTTTTCATTATCACACTGAAACATACCACCAGCAAGATGCTGAGGTACAGCAAAGAAACTTCGAGCAGATAGGAGTTTTTAAAACTTCCTTTATGTAGATGCACAAATAGAAAACACAAGTTTTTTTAGAATGTATGAATCTAGTCAAGATAATCAACTCTTAGGAAAAGACTCTTAAGTGTTTTTTTCTTTCAAATACTCAGATTATCTAAACCAAATTAAAGAAAACTAGAATACTCAGATTATCTAAACCAAATTAGAGAAAACTAGAATTAGGCTGAGAGAGAATTATTTTTAATAACACCTTGCAAGAATTTATTTCCATATGATTGTATGAAGATGCCCTTTTCTTTTTAGCAGTAATCTGCACCTTGATCCCTCAGAAAATCATTATTCATCTGATATCACATACTTTGCCTAATGTTGAAATTTACCCTAGTCGTTTGTGGAAACCATAAAGTTCAGTTAATATTATTAGTAAACTTTGTAATGATAAATATATATTATATGGAGCAATCTGAAAGTCACCCTAAACTCCAGTAAATTACAAAATAAACTATCTACAATGACCCAAATAGAGTAAGTAGCATATTACATTTTCTAGGAGACCCACCCATGTGTCCATCAGTTTTCAGTTTCCAGAAGAAAAATGAAGAAATGGGCATTCAAATGAAAAATATTCCTTTAATGTTAACATTTTTGTGTATATATCAGCTCTTTATAAAACTTTGGGAGCTTCTTTTCATTATTTGCTCTCAGAATAGAGTTACTCCAGGAATTAACGCAAATTGAAAATTAACCCTTTCAATCTAATAGAAGTCTGCTCATCAGAAAAGAGCAGGGTGCTACAAAATTGTAAGGTATTATTTTGGCGATGCCCTATTTTTACCTCCAGGTTCCTGAGTAGCATCTAATTATCTTGCAGGGAGGAGTTCAGGTCTGGGCAGTGTTTGACTTACCACCCACTGTATAGCTCTAGGCACCCAATTATAGAGATTCATTTAACATTTTCCTAAGCAACTCACTTGAAATTTGAGGAAAGTTTGGAACACTTCATGATACTTTTTTCTGCTATCAATAAGACCTTTTTGAAGACATGTGGTTTCCAATAGATCCCTGAATTATCACAGCTCTGAAAGGCAATAATGCCTCATGGCTGTAACATTTCTTGACACCTCTTTTTTAGGGGGGGTCTCCTTGTTGAGTCTTTTAAAGGTACATAGCCTTCTCGATCGTAGTGTTCCATATTATGAAGACCACTCGCGGTATTCAGAAACACTGTGCCTTCAATGAGTTCTACAGATTAATTTATTAGTGAACAATCATTTTTACATGATTGCCTCTTTTCTAAAGAATTCTTTACAATCAAAAAACATATTTCCTCTACTCAGAGCTTTTTTCAGTTGGGATTTTTCACTAACAGGAAATAGCTTAAATATTAAAAGCTTGGCTCCCTCTCCCCATTTTCCTTTTGGATGAGAAAGTAGTAAGACTGAAATGTGGTTTTACCTCATTACAAAAAGATATTTCTGTTCACTAGGAAACATGGGTTATTATGTTTTATCATCATCTTACTGAGATATGGCTCTGCTTTAAGTGGTCACTTTATTTTTAGCTTTGCTGTCATTTCTAAGAACACTAACAGTAAAGAGTAATGACTAAGTGTAAATAAGGATATGGCTGCAAGCACGCAGGTGCTTGGATGGTAAAATGACAACAGAGGCCTAAGCTTTTAGTTGTTCCATAAGCACAACTTTCACTGGAATTAAAAACAAGAAATTGTTGGGCATTTACCTCTGTAAGCTTAGTATACTCCCAGCATCCAACACTTGTAGTAACTTTTGTCTTCTATGTTTAATATCTGTAATTTCATCATTTTTATCAACTATGCACAGTTGAGTTTATTTGCATCACAGATACTTATCTATATACCTAGATAATATTAAGGAAAGATACTAGACCTTTTTTATAATAATGATAATAGAGATAATAAAAAAATGCTTCCATTTGTTAGCATACTTTGTGGACCAAGTACTGTATTTGGTATGTTACTTACACTGTACTCATGAATAGCCTATGACAGGGGTCCTCAACCCCTGGACTGTGAACAAACGCAGCTTCAGGTCTCTTAGGGGCTGAGCCAGGCACCAGGAAATGAGTGTATGGCAAATAAGTCAAGCTTCCTCTGCATTTAGAACTGGTCACCATGGCCGATATTACCTGTGCTCTGCCTCCCATCATATTGACAGCACCATTAGATTCTCTTGAGAGTGAATCCTATTTTGAACTGCCATGGTAAGGAAGACTTTTGTCGTAATCTAATCCTGACCTTTATCTTAGTCTAATCCTCAAAGCATCTATTCCTCCACCCCCCAACCCCTATCCTTGGAAAAATTGGCTTCCATCATGAAGCTAGTCCCTGGTTCCAAAAGACTGGGTGATCACTGCTCTATGCTCTATCATTGCCCTAATTTAATCTGGAGAAACACCAGGAGGACTGAGCAATTAGCTTAATGTCAAATACCTTTTGGTGGGCAGGAATTACTTTTGTGAGTGTGTGTCTGTGTGAAGGCAAGATAGCTGTTAAAGAACCATTTTTTTCTGATTATTTTGTGGTCTAACATCTCTGTGTCTCAACTTTCTCACATCTACAATGGGAATAATGAAAAATTTGTTGAGCAAATAATAATACTGAGTTAACATATAAATGAGTTGATAACATAGGTTGAGGACTTACTTTAAGGCACATTGGAAACATCATTTGATACTAAGTGACACAAGAACGATGATGGTGGCAGTGATGGCGATACCGATATAATGACAAGGGTGCCTTTTAGTTCTTGAGTGGAGCTAGCGAATTTGTGGTTTAGTATAAACCCACATTATTTCAGTATAGCTGTGAGTAGAGCAAGATGTGAAACATGATGATTCAAATGAGAGATGAGCAAGTAGCAAAGATAAATTCAAGGCCAGTGTTTTGACTCTGCCCATGAATTTTCAATACACCATCCCAGCTAAATTGTGGGAAAATCAATAGTACTCTGCTCTCATTGGCTTCATGTAATGTTTAATGTTGAACTATTTCTGGAAATTTACACTTCCGGTCCTTAAAAATTTACAGTCTTCTAAGAGTGTACTTAACCTCTGGCCTCAACCTCTGATGACTTTGTCAATCACTAATTTTTCTTCCTCTTTAACAATTGTTAGTCTATCATTACAGGATGTCTGAAAAATAAAATAAAAGTTCAAGTCTCACATATTCCCACTCTTATTGTTCTCCTATCATTCTACATTTATTTGTTTTCGAACAGGTATTGACAATTTCTAATATGTCAGATATTTTTCTAATTTTGGGTAATAAAAGGAAACATGAATTAAGGTTCTAAACTTGTTCTGTGGGCTTCTATTTAACTTCTGTTAGTAGATTTTCTCTTTGAATTATCTGTACCCTTTTGATAAAACACTCTGTTATTAATCTAATACAAGAACAATCTCTTCATTTATACATACGAACAGCAGCCACTCTGTTTTCCACCCATCTCTCAGTTAAGCAGCACATACAGTGTTCATAGTGGATATACTGGCTTTCAGCATTTTTGCACCTGAGGCCCTGTTTAAGGTTTTCTAATTCACTTCCATAGATTTTATAAACTACTGACTCAAAATCAACCATTACTTTTGTTAACTAAACTTCAAGGCCTTTGCTTCTCTCATTGCTTAATTCCCTTAATAACTAAGCTTATGTA
Organism: Dolichotis patagonum; assembly: GCA_004027295.1. Taxonomy (NCBI): domain Eukaryota; kingdom Metazoa; phylum Chordata; class Mammalia; order Rodentia; family Caviidae; genus Dolichotis; species Dolichotis patagonum. The sequence goes on along the minus strand of PVJX010024793.1, from coordinate 6,936 downwards.
TTTCTCAAAACTCTAAGCTAATAGAACTTTAATGCCAAAACAGAACCATAAAAATAAGTTCTTACCCCTAAAGCTAATACAGAGTAGAGTTGTGCTTATCAGTAAGCCTCTTTGGAGTAAGTTGTACTTTAAGGGACATCTTCTCATGTACAATTATTGACATTTCTTTATTTTAATATTAAAATATTAATATTAAATTCAGTTTTAGGTCATTTCTTACTTGGAACTTTGCTGCTATGATGAATTCTAAAGGGTTATTTTCATTGTGAGATGATACTGACTCCAGTTCATTCATTTTCTAAGAAGAAACAACATCAAGATCCAAACTATATATTTTAGTCTTATTTTAAACATTTAAGATCCAACTCTTTATAAATAAAATTAAACCATGCCTTAAAAATTTATAGTAAGGTATACAGCATGGAAAAATATTTTTTAAATTATAATGTCATTAAGGGAAAAAACCACCTGAAAGGAGATGCTGTTTTTAACTAGACCCTCCAGTAATTGCCTGGGCAGTTTTATAGACTAGTACTTTACTGCATTTAGTCCTCATTTAGATAATGTAGTTTTGATAGCACTGGAAAGAACCACTGAACAATATTTTAAGTTAGAAACTCAATCTAATTCATTACAATGGCAAAAGGTAAACAAATAAACAAACCAAGTAGCATCATGATATACACTCTTGCTAAACAAAGAGTATTTATTGGCAAAAAGCATTTTATGAGAAAGTAGTGTTTCCATACACACAGCAGCACACATTGTCACACTTGATATAGGACACATGAAGCAGCCTAGTCTCCCATTTTTACTACACTAACATTTATTAAAGTACTGTGAAATATTCTGTATTCTGCAACTCAAGGGCTTTGCAGAGAGATCGGAGTAGATATATGATTCAAAGAATCAAGTAATTAAAAATATGAAGCAGAAAGGAAGATTAAATGTGTGGCTTTACTTGGTCTAGAAATGTATCCTAATGTTTTCATGTGTCCTCTTAGGCTTTTATATTTCGAATGGAGAAAAAGCCCATATAACTAGAAATAGGCTAGAGCAATACATATACACGTTCGAGAAAGACTATCTGGATATATAAGATCCTTAGAACAATTCCAATGGCTGTTGTAAAATTATTTCTGCCAGTCACTTTGTTGAGATAGTTTTTTAATATCAGTTGAATACAAGGTGATGAAGTAGACAAGCTCTCTTCTAGATCTATTTTTAGAAGCACTAGTTTAAAATTAATGAAATATTAGCATGAGGTTTGATTTTCTTGGCATAAGCATGAAATGTAACAAATAGTTACAAAATAAATTATTCCTTTATAGTGTTTGTTTAAGGAACAATAAATTTTTGAAGGAAAATTTTTGCATTTGAGAAAATTTCACTATGTAGCCACTTTGGTTCTTTCTTTTCATATGATCTTTTTTCCAAATTAGTAACACTGGTGCTGTTTTAAATATTTTTTTAAAGAGGAATCCTAATTCTCTTTCTGCAAAGTAGCTTTCTATTAGATTTGATCATACTTCATCATGCAACATTAATTAGCAGAAAGATACTGTGGTGGAAAAATATGTAAATTGTCAGTCAGGGTATTGTGGTTCTACTGTCATCTTTTCTACCGGACATTGAGGTGACCTTGGGCAGGTCATTTTTGAATGCTATTCCTCAATTTCCTTGTTGACAACCTTGAGAGTGCCAGAAGTCATAAGCTTCTATGGTGTTCTATTCAGGAATCTCCTTAAATCACTACTTAGGTAAGTCAGAATTATTATTACTATTATTTTTGTAGTGTAATAAGGATTGAACCCAAAGCTTTGCCCATAGTATCACTGAGTTACATCCAAGCCTTGGATTTTCACTTTTAAAACTTCAAAAATAATTTTTCTAACATTTTAAAAGTTTGAAATCATTTTCAAATAATTAAAAGTCATCAATATAAGTTATCATAGCATAGAAATTAAGAACAAATTAGCTAATACAGTAAATGGTCACCTTGTACTATCTAAAGCTTATAATTAAAGCCATTACTTGTTGTGATCTGTCAAAACTGCTCTCCATCTTTCAGTGTGTTTTGTGTTTATCTAGTATACTTGGAAATATATAGGAATATTTTTCCCTTTACATACCATTACATACTATTTCATACTATTTCAAAATAATGATTTCCATTGCAAGTATTCACAAATATAGCAGTATATTATGTAATATAAGCCCATACTTTTTCAATCATTACTCAATTTCTTTCTTGTAGATTGAATATTTAAATATTAAGACAGTTTAAAGAGGTTTTAATACAAGAGAAACATATGATTACATTAAGCATGGATATATGATAGGTTTTCATATGACTGTATTGATTTTGGCTGCCTCAAAATAATAATCAGTGTCAAAATAGTAATGAGTGTCATTTACTTAAATAACTCAAAATATTCACACAAAAAGTGATCCCAGCAGTGAACCCAGAAAATGTACTATAAATTGTATGCAATTCTTATATTTAAATTTCTGAGATTAAATATTAGTTATTACAGAAATAACTTCTGAAATTTTGTTAACTTTTATAAATGACACTTTAAAAATGTTCACTGGAGAAAATTGGTTTGGGAAAATATTGAAGAATCCAACCTTTTTAGTTTTAAATCAGTCACAAAATAGTCTTCGGAGATTTAATAAGAAAAAGTCATGTTAGTGCTCTCTCCTCTTCTTGGCAAAATGTTGGAGAAGGAAGAATTCGCTTACACCTCACACTTTTGTGTAAGAAGATGCATTTGTTTTATATTATGCCATATAATAGGAAAATAGTCCTTACAGATCTACTAAGAAACGAGTTAAGGATAAAAAGGGCTCAAAATAAAATGTTACTTTATGGAGGAAAAGAGTAAAATCTATATGGGTTATAATTTAGGGGTGACATTTTGCTTAAAGGATTTGACTCAGTCCTCCCCTTAACATTTTCCTCTTCTGATTTCAGGGTTTAGCTCTAAGACCTGGGGAGTCACCAAGTGAGCGCAAGATGCTCTTGGTACCCTCACACTCCAGGCTCCTCCACAGATCCCTCAAAGCAGAAAGAAGCCCATGGCTCTTACCTAGATTCCTAGGAGGAGCTGCAGAGCCAGCCACGACAGGGTTCAGAACTCAGGCTAGGAAAACAGTCCGTCCGTTAGCTTCTCCAAAACATAAGTTCACGTTTCCTAGTTGAGATCATGGCTCTATTCTAAGCAGTTTAATGCAGAGTGTGATTCAAACAAAAACACCCTCCGCAGCTGGAGGCAGCCTCAGCTAAAGCCGGATCCTGTCAAGGCGTTCCCAGTGACTTCTGTCTACTAAATTCAGACTGATGTTTTGCGAAAGGGGCCTCCACAACCAGGCCCACATTGCCTGGAAAGTATTTCCTGCCGCTGAGAAGTGTGCATGTGAGAAAGACTGCGAGGCAGAGGGGCGGGGGAGAGGGCCCAGCAGCCTGGGCATTTCAGGAGTTCTGATTTTACACAGAACTGAAGTGAGTTTGTCAGAGCTCTTGAGGTGATTAGCTAGAGAGTCATAAAGTCCTAGAGCTTTTTCTATCCCACACTGCTTATGAGGAAAGGGAGGGGAGAGAAAAAGAGAGAAAGAAAAACATAGCTCCCTTTCCATCTACCACTTTCCCACTATATTAAATACATACATGTACATGGCTTACTCAAAAATACCTTTGCTAATGCTCATTTCAAAAGACTTTCTAGCACAGCAAGATGGGTTTAGAGTTTTAATATCATTATTCTAAAAATCTTTAACCTTTAAATAATATTAGTTAAAATTTAAAATCCTGCAGCCTTACATGCTGTACCTGAGAAAATCTGTAAAATCCCGGGAATCCAGTCAGTCGAATATTTTCTTCCAGTTCTTTCTGATCCCAAGCATTCTTCACAGAATCAAGTAGTTTAGTTTGTGTTACAGCGTATGCTGCGTTACCTCTAGCCAGAATTCTCCAGAGTTACACAAATCCAGGGCTGGAAAAGCAGAAGACAGACTCCATCTTGATCATATTAGAGTCTTGCTGACATTAAACACTTGCAACTGCTTCTATCTAGCTTGACAGAGTCTCTGAATCACATCTCTAAAGCAGCTCACAGTATCTGTATCCTTGGTCCGACACAAATTTTGTGAACTATCATCTGTTTATCTTTGCTGCTTTCTTGTGCCTCCACTGAATGACTTCCTCCTAGCTGCTCCAGGCTGGGAACTTGGACTACCATTTGGTTTTGATTAAAACCAGACAGCTAACTCTGGAGAATTTAGGGAATAAGCTAATGGAAACTACAAGTATGGTTTTAATTAGTGCATCAATTAATAATAGATGTTAGCTTGTCTTATAATAAGATGTCACAAATAGCAATGCTCAAGTCACTCCAGGGAAGAGGCTGTACAGCTTTCTTTCCTTTGTGACCCAGAATTCTCTGTAGGGAAAGTGGAAGGAAAGAAGAGGGATGTGGCCTTGGGACATTCAGGTTGTGGAAAGGCCCTTGGTGTGGCTTCATTGTTTAGAGGAGAGCTGTAGGGAGCAGCATCTCTGAGTTTAATTATCTCGTTTGGTTGAAATGGTTCAGTAAAGTCTCCCTTCTATTTTATTTACAGTCAGCAGATCCTATTGCTCTTTGTGATTTAAGCATTTTTCTCAGATGCTGATTATCAGATTAACCTAATCGTTGGATTCATGTGGAGATTGAAAATTTCTAGAGTTTTAATACAAGAGGTAAGAATCCTTCTCATTTTGATTTGATAAACCAGCAGTATAAGAGGAGGTTTATGAAATGTCAAGCCTGTTTGCACTAACATCCCATCTTTTCTCTGAAATTGCAACTACTTCTCATAGTTTGCCTGTATGCTGAGTTGGCTCCAATTTTTATAACAGCTAGCTGGTCCTCAGCTATCACAATGACCATCTTTGTTAAACTCTCTGAGAACACTAGATAGGTGATAACTTGGAGAACCATGATGTATACCTACTTCCCTAAAATTCTCCCAAAATTAGTACAAAACTATTGTAGAGACATATCAAGTAGCAAAATTTACTTTTTCTATACATTAGTTGGATGATAAGTATTCAAATAAAAATGTGTAGGAAGGGACAGTTATAAAAATTTAGATCAAAATCTTTTCATAAGAAAATGAGCACTTGAATTCTTTTAATTTAAGCTTCAATGATGCACAAAGAAGGAAGTTCATTCCTTTATAAATATATTTACATTCATATTTGTACCACTCCATGGACACTGTGCCCATTTCAGCTTCTTGATAGTCCTTGTGTGTGTTTTTATTTTTATTTCGTAAAGTTATTTTCTCCCAAATGATGGAAAGTGGTCACGCCTACATTAAAACTAAATTCCTCCAAGTACTAATGATTTGTGTTTTATTTTTTCCTCTATAAACTGCCTCTACTGACTTCCACTTAATTAATGTGTAAAACTGAGAAGATTTCTTACACTCTGAATTTCAGATCCCTGTTTAAAAGTAGAGATAATTACATATAACTCACAGATTGGAAACCAAGGTTAAATTTATATGCATATATATTTATTTATTCCTCTAAGGAAAACATTGGAATAGAATGGAATGAGAGTTGAGATAACTGATTTCCTAAAATAACTTGCATGTCTATCTGGCCCCTATCTCTGCCTCTAGTCTTGCTATATGGTGGCTGCTCAGTATTATATGAGTACCCTCCCAATGCTTCTTGAGTCTCCTCAAGAATTCTGTAACCTCACCCGCCTCTTCCCCCATATAATTAGCTTTGTTTCTGTTTATACTGGCCTGACGAAATTACAAAACCCTGCTCACATACATTTATAAAATGCCTTTTAAGATATCTTGACATTCTTATTAGTTTCTCCTCAACAGTCTGTCTTGTCTAAACAAATAAGACCTCATGTTTTCTTATTAGACGCATTACTTTCCAAATCTTTAATCACTCTTATTTATTTTTTCATCTTCAATTGCTTAACTCCAAACAAATCTCAGAACTTAGATTCTCATAAAGGTTTTGCCAAATATGCACAGCAAGATAAATAATGAGATAACTTCCTAAAAACTTAACATCATGTCAGGCGCATAGAAAGGGTTTAATATATTTGCCTCTTTTCTATTTGTAGTTCTAAATATCTCATTCCTTAAATGCTTGCCAATTACTAGAGTAGATCAGATAATAAAATACAGTATAGAGGCAGTTGAGAATTTGAACCAGAACATCGGGATATGAGCTTAGCTCCAAAACAAGCATTGTGACCCTGACCAAGTTACTTAACCTGGGTGAGGTGTATTTTTAGCCTCTGTAGTTAAGAGTTTTCAAAATCAGAGACAGTAATCCATATAAAGCCATTAGGCTTTATGACTGTTATAGTGTTCATTTAAATTACTGATTTTTATCTTTGCATTTCCCTTTTGGATAGCATTTTTAGAATATTTCTAACTGCTATCTGCTTATTAATTAAACTTCACCTTAAATGCACAGTTGCACATTGTGTTGGTAGAATACTTTAATATTCTTTGGAAAGAAAAGAATAGCAGAAAGATTAAAAGCTATTTTAAAGATCAACTTTATTCACATACTACTATGTGAAATTCTAAATATTTGGCTATGATAAATATCAGTTGACTGATTGACTAATACAGTTTGTATGATGATTTATCATTAATTTTTAGGATATTTGAATCTAGACTTTCTTTGCAAATGTGTTCAATGACTCTAATGTCATACAATAATTCTTTGCACATAGCAAGATAATTCTATTAAAATAGTAATTTACTGTCCTGTGGGGAATTGGGTAGGAAGCATCATTAACTCAGTGTTCACAGTCACTTTTGCTTTTTCCATTTTTATGAATGGATGGTTTCATCATAGTAATATACTTGAAATTAATTCTTAGGAAAAATGCCTATAAAACACTTTATCCA
>PVJX010024792.1:0-27665 GCA_004027295.1 Dolichotis patagonum | reverse complement strand
AAACAAAGCATTAGAGACATTATAAGACTTCAAAAGCAAGTAATAATCAAACCAGAGTGGGTATCTTAGTGAATCTTGTCATCTTCAGTGTAGTTGCCTATACTCTTAGACTTGATGCTATCCATCACAACAGATTTAAATAAAATCAGTCAATACAAAGTAGCAATCTAACAAACCAGATTTAAATAAGATCAGCCATTATAAGACAGTATAAGTTATAAGGGGCTTCAGATTAAGTTGATAGGAAAATTAGGGATGATTACCATAATATGTCCTCTTATTTTTGGGATAGCCGACCATGTCCTCAAGTCTAGTGTAAGTAGACAAACTGGAACAGCACGTAATCCATCCAAGCAGAGTGGTGAGAATAATGTAAATTTTAAATCTTGTTACCGCATTAACAATATCCTTTGCCTCCCTTTTTTAGACAATTCCTCCCCTTTCACTCCCATGGGGTGCACTGCTTGTTTTGGGTCCCACTGCCTCCCTATATAGAGCAGCTCAATGGACCCTATCTCCTGATCTACTCTGCCTGTGTTTCTCTCTGTTAGTATTTTGAGGCCCGCTATACTAGAGATTATAGCCAATCTTCTCTGCCTCATTTCTGCTATTCTATTTTTCTGCCATTGATAGTCTATTTTTCTCTTCCACTTCACTGTCTGCCTCATTCACTGAGGCATCTCTGCCACTGTTCCTGAAATGCTCGTATTCTTGTTCTCTCTCTCTAGAATGTCCTTCAGTATTTTTTGTAGGGTTGGACTGGTGGTCACAAATTCTCCTAGTTCCTCTTTGTCATGGAAGCATATTTTTTCTCCATTAATTTCTCTAGAGTTTTGCAGGATACATCAATCTGGGCTGGAGATTGTTCTCCTTCAGTGCTTGAATTACTTTACTCCAAGCTCTTCTTGACCTGATAGTCTGTGTTGAGAAGTCTGCTGTGATTTTGATGGGTTTTCCTTTATAGGTGATCTGTTTCTTTTCTCTGATGGCTTTTAATATTCTGTTCTTATATTGAATTTCTGGGATCTTGATTATTATGTGTCTGGGTGTAGCTCTTTTGGGGTTGTAGGTGGCTGGAGTTCTTTATGCTTCATACCTCTGCATATCATTTCTTTTTTCTATGCTTGGGAAATTTTCTTTAATAATTTCTGTGAATAGCCTTTGCAGTTCCTCTTATTTGATTCCTGCTTCTTCATTCACATACTTTATTCTTAAGTTATAGATCCTCTTGTCATCTTCCAGTCTTTGTATCTTTACTGCCTGCTCCCTTGTTATTTTTAAGAGATCTTCCCTTTCATGACCCCACATCGCAAGCCTGTGTTCAATTTTTGATAGTCTATCTTTGGTTTCTTTCAAGCAGTTTTGCCAGCTTTCTATGGAGTCGTTAGTTTCCTGATAATGTCTTTGAATCTGTTTCATGAATGCTAGGTTTTTCCTGAATTATTCATTAAATTTTTCTCTCCATTTGTGTTCCTCCATTCTTCTGTCTGTGTCTTCTTGAGAGGTGCCCAGCCCTTCTTTTATTAATCTACTTATCTCTTGTTTAATTTGAATTAATATTTCAGTTTTGGTCCCACTTATGAGGTCCTGAAGATATCTGTTTATGTCTGCTAATGCTGTGTTTGATGTTGTATTTTTGCTGCCCTCAATCTCTTTTGTATTTGCCTCTCCTGGATCAATGTTCTCAGGGTTGGGGGCTGGGAGTGTTTTCTTATTTCTCCCTTTCGTCATGTTTTTGATTCCTTCCATAGAAGTGTACAGTGTAATTCCCAGACCCTTTTATTGTTGGTTAAGTCTCCTCTAGAGGGCGCAGGCTAGGCACTTTAGCCCTCTTCAATAGGTTATCAGAGATTAGAGTTCACCCACGGGCAGTGTGCGCTAGCTCCTCCCTTCTGGGCCAATCAACCTTTGCAGGCCTTCAATGCGTCAGTGTGCACTGATCTCAGGGAAGTAACTGGGTCCCCACCAGGGGCGTGGCCTAGTTCAAGCAGATTCCACCAATCTGCTCGGTGAGGGGAATAACCAGCTGAAGCCACTTCCTTATGGAGTTAGGGCTGTCGTTCCCAAATAAAACATGTCATCCAGTTGGTTTGCCCTTTCCCATGGGAGGGTCTTATTCCCATCACTCACTGCGTCCCTGAGAACTGCTGGGCTCCCCGACCTCTAATTTCAGCGCGGCTGTGGTGGGCATCCACGGTGCCTCTGGGTGGGTTGCGTGCAGGGCCGGTCTGGGCAAGCTGCACGCAGGGCTGTTCAGCTCCGCACTCCGGCAGCTCAAGCCAGTCACTTTGGCGCGGATCGCTTGTTCAGGTTGGGCAGGAATTCAGGCAGCTCAAGGAGGGTGCCGTGCTCGCTGATCTTATCTTCACTAATAGTAGCCCCAGGACCTCATATTCGAGCAGTTTTTTGCACTTTAGTTTCTTCGTGGGTTGTGAGAGTCCATCTCTCTCTGCTTGGGTCTCTCTAGGGTGTTTTATTGTGGCATTTGAGCTGTCTCTCTCAGAGTGTCTCTCTCCTGCTACCTACCAGTCCGCCATCTTGTCTTCCCCCATGTTGATTTTATTACAGTAGCTTTGGAGTATAATTTCAAGTCAGAGATTGTGATGCCTCCTGCCTTACCTTTGCTGCTTAGAATTGCCTTTGCTAATCTAGGTCTCTTCTGGTTCCAGATGAATTTTAGGAGTGATTTCTCTAGATCTATGAGGTATGTTAGTGGTATTTTGATTGGGATTGCGTTGAATCTGTATAGTAATTTTGGGAGAACGGCCATTTTCACAATGTTGGTTCTTCCTATCCATGAACAAGGGACGTCTTTCCATTTTCTGAGGTCCTCTTCGATTTCCTTTTTCAGGGTATTATAATTTTCCCTGTATAGCTCTTTTACTTCTTTCGTGAGATTAATTCCTAAGTATTTCATTTTTTTGGATGCTATCGTGAAGGATGTGGCTTCTCTTATTTGTCTCTCAGTATTTTTGTTGTTAGTGTATAGAAATGGTATTGATTTTTGAGTATTGACTTTGTATCCATCTACATTGCTGAATTTATTATATCTAGGAGTTTTTCAATGGAGTTTTGGGGATCTTCTATGTAAAGTATCATGTCATCTGCAAATAATGATAATTTAAGTTCCTCTTTTCCTATCTTTACTTCTTTTATTTCTCTCTCTTGTCTAATTGCTCTGGCTAGTATTTCAAGTACTAAGTTGAATAGGAGCAGTGATAGGGGACATCCTTATCTTGTGCCTGATTTTAAGGTAAAGGCTTTCAGTTTTTGACCATTTAATATGATGCCAGCTGTTGGTTTGTCATAGATGGCCTTTATTATATTGAGGTAAAGACCATCTATTCTGATTCTCTGTAAGGTTCTTATCATGAATGAGTGTTGGACCTTATCAAAAGCTTTTTCTGCATCTACAGAGATGATCATGTGGTTCTTACTTTTGGCTCTATTGATATGGTGGATTACATTTATTGATTTACAAATGTTGAACCATCCCTGCATTCCTGGGATGAATCCCACTTGGTTACTGTGTATAATCTTCTTGATGATTTGCTGCATCCTGTTTGCCAATATTTTATTGAGAATTTTTGCATCTATGTTCATCAGGGAGATTGGCCTATAGTTCTCTTTTTTAGTTGGGTCTTTCTCAGATTTTGGTACTAGAGTAATATTTGCTTCCAGGAATTGCTTCCAGGAAATTCCAGGAGAATTGCTTCCCTTTCAATTTCATTGAAGAGTTTGAGAAGTGTCAGAATTAAGTCTTCTTTGTATTTCTTGTAGAATTCTGCAGTGAATCCATCTGGGCCTGGGCTCTTCTTTGTTGGCAAGGACTTAATTACATTTTCAATTTCATTAATGGAAATTGGGTTATTCTGCAGTTTTACATCTTCCTGATCCCAGCTTTGGTAGTTCATATGTATCTAGGAATCTGTCTGTTTCTTCTGTGTTATCAAACCTATGAGAGTAGAGGTTTTCGAAATGGGTGTTGATGATCTTCTGTATTTCCACCGAGTCTGTAGTAATTTCACATTTTTCATTCAATATTGCATGAATTTGAGTTTTTTATTTCCTTTTTAAAAATAAGGTTGGCCAGGGGCTTATCAATTTTATTTATTCTTTCAAAGAACCAACTCTTTGATTCGTTGATTCTTTGAATTGTTTTCTTAGACTCTATTGCATTAATTTCTGCTCTGATCTTTATAATTTCCTCCCTTCTTTTGACTTTGAGCTTGGCTTGCTCTTCTTTTTCTAGATGTTTGAGTTGTAGCATCAGGTTGTTTATTTGTGTTGGTTCTGTCTTCCTGATGTGGGAACTCAGTGCAATAAGTTTTCCTCTGAGGACTGCTTTCATTGCATCCCACAAATTCTGGTAAGCTGTGTTTGTATTTTTGTTTGCTTGTAGATATTGTTTAATTTCTTCTTTAATTTCCTCCATGACCCACTGATTGCTCAAGAGTGTATTACTCAGTTTCCATGTGTTTGTGAGGTTTTTGCCGTTGCTTTTATTGTTTATTTCTAGTTTCATGGCACTATGATCCAATAACATGCATGGGATAATTTAAATTCTTTTGCATTTACTTAAATATGTTCTGTGGGATAGTATTTGGTCTATTTTAGAGAATGTCCCATGTACTGCTGAGAAGAAGGTATATTCTGATGTTGTTGGATGAAAAACTATATACGTCTATCAAGCCCATTTGTTCACAGGTGTGATTGAGTTCTGTTATTTCTTTGCTGATTTTCTGTCTAGTTGATCTGTCCCTTTGTGTCAATGGCATGTTAAAATCTCCTGTTATAAGTGTATTATTGCTTATTTGATTTTTCCTTTCTGTTAATATTTGCTTTGTATAGCTGGGTGCTCTGGAATTTGGTGCATATATATTTAAGATTGTTATCTCTTCCTCTTGAAGTTTTCCCCTAACTAGGATGTAGTGACCTTCTTTATCTCTTTGGATCATTGTTGGCTTGAAGTTCACATTATATGCAAACAGGATAGCTACTCCCACTTTTTTTTGGTTTCCAGTTGCATGAAGTATTGTTTTCCATCCTTTGACTTTCAGTCTATGGGTTTACTGTTGGGTTAATGGGTTTCTTGTAGACAGCATATGATTGGATGTTGTTTCTTGATCCATTCTGCCAGTCTGTTTCTTTTGATTTGTGAGTTGAGGCCATTTACATTAATGGTTATAACTGTTATATATTGGTTTATTGTTGACATGTTATCTTTCTGCTGTTGTGTCTTTAGCTTTCCATTCTGTTTAATTGTCTGCCTTGCTTGGTGGTTTTATCCTATGTGTATCTAGAATGTCTTACAGTATTCTTTGTAGGGTTGGTTTGGTGTTCATGAAGTTTTTCAGCTGTTCTTTGTCATGGAAGCATTTATTTCTCCATCCATTTTGAAGGACAGTTTTGCAGGGTATGTCAGTCTGGGTTGGAAGTGGTTTTCCTTTAGGATCTGAAATACTTCATTCCATGTTCTTGACTTAATTGTTTGTGTTGAGAAGTCTGCTGTGATTCTGATAGATTTTCCTTTATAGGTGATCTGTCTTTTCTCTCTAACAGCTTTTAGTATTCTGTTCTTATGGTGGGTTTCTTGTATGGTGATTATTATGTGTCTGGGTGTAGTTTTATTTTGGTTATGGCTATTTGGAGTTCTATATGCTTCACTAATCCAAATGTCAGTTTCCATTCTCATGTTTGGGGGAAGTTTTCAACTATTACTTCTTTAAATATCCTCTTGATATCATTTAGGCTGTCCCCTTCTTTTTCATTTATCTCTATTAATTTTATGCTATTTTTCTTTGCATCATCTTGAAGCTGTTGAATTGTTATTTCCTGATTCTTTGTTATTTTTAAAAGATCTTTCCTTTCCTGTTCACTAGCTGCAATCTTATCTTTGAGGTCTGAAATTCTATCTTCACTTTCTTTGAGGCAGTTTTGACAGATTTCAATAGAATTTTTGATTTCCTGTATATCTCTTTGAATCTGCTTTATGTATTCTGTTTGTTTCTCAGAGTGTTCATTCAGGGATTCTATCTGTTTGCTTTGTTCCTCTAATTTTTTAGCTGTGTCTTCACTAGATGTGGTCACTATTTCTTTCACTACTTTTATCATTTCTTCTTTTACCTGGGCAATTATTTTTGATTTGAATTTCTCCACAGCTTCCCCTAGTTGCTTCTTTATTTCAGTTGATATCATTTCAGTCATTTCAGGTATATTGCTTCTATTTTGTGCTATGTACATGGCTCCTAGGCTTTCTTGGGATGGGCTGGAGCTTTGAGCCTGCCTTTTGGTCTTTCCTTTTGTCATTTTTCTTTATTTCCTTGCTTTGAGTGGTGTTCCAAAGCTTCCTCTGGGTTTGCGGTGAATCACCTCCTGCACCCTCAGCTCCTGGAGCAGTCCCAACTCCCCTTGAGGCTCTTGGCTCCCTAAATTGAGAGGTGGAAGCTGGGCATGGAGAACTAGGGCTGGCGGAACCCCCAGGGCATAATCCCCTATCTTAGGGGGGTGGATATGAACTCAACCGCTGGCAGTGCTGGTCTTAAGCTCTCCCCAGGCCAGCCCAAACAGGCCTAGAGTCCTCTTGTGTGGTCTCCACCTCCTGAACTCAATCTGAAAGTTTTTGAGTCAGCTTTCCTGATGGTGCTGATGGACCCAGTATGGTATCCCTTGTGGATAGTTATGTATTGTCCCCCAGACTGAAATTCAGGACATGTCAGTCACCTCACATTTCCTAATGTCCTTTGCAGTCAATCCCACCTCTAAAGCTGTGCAAACTACTAACTCCTAAATATGAGTTACATTTTAAAATTCTAGACCACCATAAAAATATAGTACATATCTTTTTGGGGGGTCTGGAATTTTTTCTCAGACTTGAGACCCATTTTATTGTGTTTATCCAGGGATTTGTTCTTTTTATTGCTTGGCAGTAGTGTTTCATCATGTGGGTACACATACTACCATCCATTCTCCTGCTAACTGGCTTCTGGGTTGTTTCCAGTGTGGGGGTTTTCTGAATAACCCTAAAAGTGATTGAGAAGCTGTGTGAGAAAAGGTTCTCATATTAATGGTAAAAGTTTTCCCTGTGGAAAGAGGGGATGGATTCTGAAGTTTTACATTTTAGTGGTGATAATGAAAGAGCATTTTTCAAAGCGTAGCACTCACAAGGTAGTCTATCAAAGTTAATGGGACCTCAATTTGTCAGAATTTTGTTCTTAGATCTTATACTCCAAAATTGATTGTCTTCTGGAGAAGATTCAGAACCAACCATTCTTGAGAAAGGAAAATCTAGAATATTTTAAAAATAGCTTGGAGAGATTCTATCTTTTCATTTGATAAATCCATTTCATGAGTATTTAATGATACTGAGAATTAGAAAAAATAATGTGAAATTTTTATGTTACAGTGTAATTGTTGTAGCTTGGCACAACTGATGCTATCTTGTGTCCTGTGTTTGACTTGTGCCCTCAATTTGACCCAGAAGAGTGAAAAATTACTTAGAGTACAAATCCCATGAGTAAAGCAAAATGAGCTGCATCCACAAGAGAAAAAAATTAACCTGCTCAACAAAGAAACAGGATACAGGTGTCAACCAAAATTAATATAAGATTCTAGCTAAACTGTTTCCAGTAGGATGTCTTGCTTTGCAGTTTTCTGCTTTAAACACCCTGTAACCCTCCAGTTTGTGGCCACTCATTTTGACCCTGAAACAGGGGTCCATGGGTGGTCGCTGAACTCAGCTAATAAAATTCCAAAATTTATTCATTTGGCTGCTTGGATTCCTGTATTGTTTATGAACCCACTTCAGTAATGTGTATTTATTATATATCATTTATTTTATGTACATTCATTTCTATTTTTAGATTTTATTTTAAAAACAGTAAAACTAAACACAACAAAACAGTACAAAGCAGAACACAAGAAAGCAATGTAAGAGACATAAATTTCAAAGCAAGACAATCAGAGATCTTCACTCTCTGTCATATTGACTCTTGTTTTCTTCCAAATAGTTGTCCATATCTTCACATACAGAAAATTCATACAAAACAACATAGTATGGAACTGATCTGAACAGGATGAGGAAGGTGATTTAGGTCTTCAAGATCAGACAATAGAGAAACCAAGAATGGTTGTCATAGTGTCTCTCATTCTCTTCAAAACAGCTGTCCATACCTTCATGTGTGTTGAATTTAAACAAAATAAAATAGGCTAAAATCACTTTGAACAAAGAATGATAGTATTGCTGGGTTTCACATCTTGACCCTATGGAATCAGCACTGGGTACTGTAGTGTCTCTTTTTCTTCAAAGTAGTTGTTCATTTTTTCATGTGTTATATAATTGGTTCTCATAAACTGTTTAGAAGTTCTATGCATGCATGAGTCTCTACATGTATATCTATCCTTTCTGTAATAGAGGGAAAAACAAAACAAAACAAAACAAGACAAAACAAAACAAATTCCTAGAAAAACATAAAGTAAAAAAGTCATATAAAACAGCAATACCAGGTAATCTACAATGGTTACTATGATGTCTCAGCAGTATATAACAACATTAATAAAAACAAAACATTGGAGACATTATAAGACTTCAAGAACAGGTAATAATAAACCAGAGTGGGTATCTTGGTGAATCTTGTCATCTTCAGTATAGTTGCCTATATTCTTAGACTTGATACTAACAATCATAACAGATTTGAATAAAATCAGTCAATACAAAATGGCAATCTAACATGCAAGATTCAAATAAGATCAGTCATAGTAAGACAGTGTAAATTATACAGGGCTTCAGATTAAGTTAATAGGAAATTAAGGATGATTACCATAATGTGTCCTGCTATTTTGGGGATAGCTGTCCATGCCCTCAAATCTAGTGTAAGTAGACAAACTGGAACAGAATATAATCCATCTAAAGAGAGTGGTGAAAATAATGTAGATTTTAAATCTTGTTACCCTATTAACAATATTCTCTGCCTTTCTTTTTTAGACAGTTCCTCCCCTTTCACACCAACAGGGTACAGTGGACCCATTTTGGGTCCCACTAACTCCCTCAGTTTTTAGATTTGGGGGAGCAACTATCCTAACTGGTTCTGAACCTTCTGACTCCTGGGCTTGACCTCAAGTTGTATTCCTTTACCTATAAAAGTCTCAAGGTTTCCCTTCATTATAGCTGAGTAGTTCTCTACTGTACAAAAGTATCATGTCCTTTCAACCTATTTGCAGGTGCTGGTTGAGTTGCCCCTATTTCTCTCTGGTTCCCTGTCACATAGAGCATTGTTTTCTAATATTTGACTTTCTGTCCATAAACTCTCTTTCAGGTTAATTACGTTTCCAATACAGAGCATCTTGTTGGACCCTATCTCCTGATCTACTCTGCCTGTGTTTCTTTTTGTTAGGAAATCAAGGCCATCTATGTTAGAGATTACAGCCAACCTTCTCTGTCTCATTTCTGCTATTCTATTTTTCTGCCATTGATTGTCTATGTTTCTCCTTCATTCCTCTGTCTGCCCTGTTCATTGAGGCCTCTCTGCCACTGTTGCTGAAATCCTTGTATTCTTCTTTTCTCTCTCTAGAATGTCCTTCAGTGTTTTTTGTAGGGTTAGATTGGTGTTCACAAATTCCCCCAGTTCCTCTTTGTCATGGAAGCATCTTGTTTCTCCATGAATTTCTAGAGACAGTTTTGCAGGGTACATCAATCTGGGCTGGAGGTTATTTTCTTTCAGGGCTTGAATTGGTTTGCTCCAAGCTCTTCTTGATTTGACGATCTGTGTTGAGAAGTCTGCTGTGATTCTGGTGGGTTTTCCTTTTATAGGTGATGTGTTTTTTTCTCTGATGGCTTTTAATATTCTGTTCTTGTGTTGAATTTCTGGGATCTTGATTATTATGTGTCTAGGTGTAGCTGTGTTTTGGTTGTAGGTGGCCGGAGTTCTGTATGCTTCATACATCTGTGTATCATTTCCTTTTGTTATGCTTGGGAAGTTTTTCTTAATTATTTCTGTGAATAGCCTTTGCAGTTCCTTTGGTTTCACTCCTGCTTCTTCATTCATATATTTTATTCTTAGGTTATAGATCCTCTTAGGTTATAGATCCTCTGTGTCTTCTTGAGAAGTGATTAGCATTTCTTTTATTAATTTACTTATATGTTGCTTAACTTGAATTAACCTTTCAGTTTTGAGCTCGTCTATAAGATCCTGAAGATATCTCTTTATGTGCGCTGATGCCATGTTTGATTTTGCCTATTTGCTGCCCTCAATCTCTTTTGTATTTACCTCTCCTGGATCAGTATTCCCAGGGTTAGGGACTGGGGGGCTTTTTCTTATTTCTTTCTCTTGTCACATTTTTGTTTCTTTCCACACAAGTGTACAGTGGAGTTCCCAACCCCTTTCCCTGCTGGTTATATCTCCTCTGAATCACCCAGGCTAGGGATTTCTGCCCTCTCCAGTCCCCTGTCAGCCACTGAGGTGCAAACAGGGGCAGCATATGCTGGCCCCTCCTCTCAGGGCAAGTCAACCTTTGTGGGCCTTCACTGCATCAGTGTGTGCTAGGTGTAGGGAGTCGGTTTGGGAAGACTTAATGTGTCCCGGCCAGGGGTATGACCCAGGTCAAGCAGATCTCACCAATCTGCTCTGGGAGGGAGCAACTAATTGAAGTCACTGCGGTTCCCAGATCGGGGCTGTTCTGTCAGACTCCAACATGTCATCCAGTTGGTCGCCCCTTTCCCATGGGAGGTTCTTATTCCCAGCACTCACTGGGGGTTAATGCCAATCCCTCTCTGGCTCCATTCTCCATTGGGCTCCCCAACCTCCGACTTCAGTTCAGCTGCGGAGCAAGTCCACAGTGCCTCTGGGTGAGTCATGAGTGGAGCAGCTCAGCTCCACCTGGGGGCTGCTCAAGCCAATCGCATCGTCGTGGGTTCAGGTGCTCCTGCCGGGTCTTGGGCCTGAATTCAGGTGACTTGGCGAGAGCGCCTGCTCGCTGACCTTAGCTTCTCTAATGGTAGCCCCAGGACTTTGTATTTGAGCAGCTCATTTCCCTTCAGTTTCTTCCTGGGTTGAGAGAATCCATCTCCCTCTGTCCAGGTCTCTCCAGGATGTTCTATTCTGGCGCCTGAGCTGTGTCTCTCAGAGAGGCTCCATATCCTGCTGCCTACTGGTCCACCATCTTTTCCTCAATCCTCATTTCTATTTTATGTGTACTATTTCGTTCAACTTTTCTACAACAATGAAAGAATAATACCTCTACAGATAAGGAAAATGGAAGCTCCAAGATGCTAGCTAGCTACTCTTCCCAAGCTAGCAGAGTCAGTAAGAATTTGTTATCTGACTCCAAAATTCACACTGCAACATGCCCTTTCAAGTCCACATCTCAACACAGATAGTCAGCACATGGGTTTCACAAGTCCACTTCCGGTAGGTTCAATACAGTGTCGCTAAATTCAAGAGAGCAATCCAGGAGTTTGGGCCTGCAAAGCCTTGTGGTATAGAGTCCAGCAGGTGGCGCTGATTACACGATCCTGGATACTGCAATGACATTCACACCCATAAGGCCGCCAGGTGGCACTGTGCGACTCCTGCAGATACACTGTGGAGAGAGCCTCTTACTCCATAGCTCCCGACAGGCAGCCAGCTACAGGCCGTGGCCTCAGTGTGCACCTTCCCTCTGGGTGAGAGAGACACTCAAGGCCTCTGTCTCCGAACCTCCAAACAGCCAGGGCTCTTATGCTTATAGGTTTCTTGATGCTCAGATTTCTTGGAAAAGTAAAGCTGTGCAGAGCCTTTTATGCTGTCTACCTAGGAAAATTCCACTCCTCTCTGTCCCTGCCCCTCCTTGTCTTCTGGATGTTTCTTTGATCCCACACACCTCAGTTTCAAAATCATCTCACAACACTGTTCTCTCCTGGCTTGTCAAGCTCTTAGCTCTCTGAAAAGTGAGAGGATGCCAGCAGGTTTTGAAAAAGCCGAGCCATGGAGGGTGTTCTTAGCAAGTGAGACAGTGATTGACAGGGATGTCCCTGTGCCACCCTGGCCATGGTCTCTCAGCAGAAGACTTCCATGGAGACACAAAATGGATCCAGGGAGCATGCCGTCACAGCACAAGTGCAGAGCTGCTTGGCAAACCATGCTGCAGAGGGGAAGCATTGTGCCAAGCAGAACAGGCCAACCCGTGAGGGCCTCACACTGCTGTGAGGCGGCGGAGATGCCAGAGCCTCTGGCCGAGACTCTGAGGCCAGGACGAAACCGTCTTCTGCAGCTGTCCTGGGGCCGAACAGGGAATACTGCAGATCAAGCAGCGCCCTACTCCTCAGATCATCCTAGCTGTGAAGCTGTGTACCTCAGAGGGTACGAGGACCTTTGATACACATTCTCAGATTCTAAACTGGGACGTTCGTGCATCTCAGGTAGAGCAGGAGGGTAAAGGAAAAATCTAGAGCGACACAAACAGATGTGAATCTCATAGGGGCTGGGCCAATTCCGACATTAGAGAAGGAGTAAAGGAAATTTTTGGATGGAAAGGAACGTAAGAAAATGTTATCTTTTTTTTTTTCAGTGCTATTGAGGTATAACTGATACAGCAAATCGCACATTTTAATGTATAGAATTTGGTGGATTTAGATGTGCATATGCCTGTGAATCATCACCACAACTAAGACAACAAAGCCTTCCAACAACTCTCAAAGTGTCCTTGTATCTGTTTATTTATTTTTGTGGTAAAACCAATATGAGAGCTGCCCTTCATAACAATTTTTTAAGTGCACAATGCCATATTTTCAACTATAGGTGGATTTCTAGAACTTACCCATCTTAGCTACTTTCTCATTCCTGGTATAAAATACCCAACACTCACAAGTTATAGGAGGGGAGATTTATTCTGGCTCAGAGTTTGCAGAGGTTTCAGTCCATAGTTGGCTATTTCCAAGGCAGGGCAGCAAGGCATAGGAGCAATAGTTCATGGCATGGTAGGTAGAAAGCAGAGAGAGAGAGCAAGGCAGAAGAGGGATACATACTGTTCAGACCCTGCCCACAGTAACCCACCTCTTCCCTCATTAACCACCCAACATTACACTCAGGTATAAACCCATCGATGGATTAATTTGGTGGGTTTAATCACACACTCATGAACTAGCCACTCAAAGCTTCACCTATGAGCACATGAGGGTTTGGGGAGACATCCAGATATAAAGCATAACATTATCCTTCTTGTATAACTGTAGATTTATACTCACTGAGCCATAACACCCCTCTTTTCCTGCTCCCACCCCCAGGCAACCACCACACTATTTTCTGGCTCTATGAGTTTGACTCTTTTTTTTTTTAATGTTATTTAAAGAGAAAAAAAAAACAGAATACAGGATAGCAACGATACAGAATTCCAAGGAAAAAAGGAAAAGAACAACAACAAAAAAAAACCCTAAGAAATTATTACTTGACAAATTACACACTGACTTCTTGGAAATAGTTGTTCAAACTACAAAGTTAAAACATGTAAAGTAGACATTCAAACAGTGAGACTGTTAACTGTTCTGCTCCACCGTCTGGCAAAAACAGCAATATGGTCATCCATCTTACCCACTCAAATATACATGCCATTATATCAAAAGGGTAAAATTAAATACAACAAAACAGAACAAAGTGGATCATAAGAAAGCAATGTAAGAGACATAAATTTCAAAACTAGACAGTCAGAGATAGTCACTTTCTATCGTATTGACTCTTGTTTTCTTCCAAATAGTTGTCCATATTGTCACATACAGGGAATTCACATGAAGCAACATAGTATGGAATTGATCTGAGCAGGACAAGGAGGGCCTTTCAGGTCTTTAAGACCAGACAATAGGGAAGCTAAGAATGGCTGTCATAGTGTCTCTCATTCTCCTCAAAACAGCTATCCATACCTTCATGTGTGTTGAACTTAAACAAAACAAAACAAGCTAAAATCATTTTGAACAAAGAATGATAATTTTGCTGGATTTTACATCATGACATTATGGAATCAACACTGGGTACTGTAGTGTCTCTTTTTCTTCAAAGTAGTTGTTCATTTCAACATGTGTTATATAGGGTTCTCGTAAATTGTTTATAAGCTCTATACATGCATGAGTCTCTACATGTATATCTATCATTTCTGTATTAGAGGGAAAAATGAAACAAAGCAAGATAAAACAAAATAATTCCTAGAAAATCATGAAGCAAAAAAGTCATATAAAACAGCAATACAAGGTGATCTACAATGGTTACCATGATGTCTCATCAGCACACAACAAAACCAATAAAAACGAAGCAATGGAGACATTACAAGACCCCAAAAGCAAGCAACAATCAAACCAGAGTGGGCATTCTAGTGAATCCTGCCATCTTCAGTGCAGCTGCCCACACTCCCAGACCTGATGCTATCAATCACAACAGACCTAAACAAAATCAGTCAATACAAAGTAGCAATCTAACAAACCAGATTCAAATAAGATCAGTCACAATAAGACAGTATAAGTTATAAAGGGCTTCAGATTAAGTTGATAGGAAACTAGGGATGATTACCATAATATGTCTTCCCATTTTTGGGATAGCTGACCATGTACTCAAGTCCACTGCAAGTAGACAAACTGGAACAGCACACAATCCATCCAAGCAGAGTGATGAGAACAATGTAAATTCCAAATGCTGCTACCCAATCAACAATATGCTCTGCCTCCCCCTTCCAGACAATTCCTCCCCCTTCACTCCCACAGGGTGCACTGCTCACCTTGGGTCCCACTGCCTCCCCATATAGAGCATCTCAATGGACCCCATCTCCCGATCTACTCTGCCTGTGCCTCCCCCCATCAATACTTCAAGTCCATCTACACTAGAGATTACAGCCAATCTTCCCCACCTCATCTCTGCTATTTCATCTATCTGCCATTGGTTGTCTACCTTTTTGTTCCACTCCACCATCTGCCCTGTTCACTGAGGCCTCCCTGCCACTGCTCCTGAAATGCTCATATTCTTGTTCTCTCTCTCTAAAATGTCCTTCAGTATTTTTTGTAGGGTTGGATTGGTGGTCACACATTCTCCAAGTTCCTCTTTGTCATGGAAGCATCTTGTTTCTCCATTAATTTCTAGAGAGAGTTTTGCAGGATACATCAATCTGGGCTGGAGGCTGTTCTCCTTCAGAGCTTGAATTACTTCACTCCAAGCTCTTCTTGATCTGATGGTCTATGTCGAAAAGTCTGCTGTGATTTTGATGGGTTTTCCTTTATAGGTGATCCGTTTCTTTTCTCTGATGGCTTTTAATATTCTGTTCTTATATTGAATTTCTGGGATCTTGATTATTATGTGTCTGGGTGTAGCTCTGTTTGGGTTGTAGGTGGCTGGAGTTCTGTATGCTTCATACATCTGCATATCATTTCCTTTTTCTATGCTTGGGAAATTTTCCTTAATAATTTCTGTGAATAGCCTTTGTAGTTCCTCTGTTTTGACTCCTGCTTCTTCATTCACATGCTTTATTCTTAAGTTATAGATCCTCTTGTCGTCTTCTAGTCTTTGTATAGTTACTGTCTTTTTCCTTGTTATTTTTAAGAGATCTTCCCTTTCATGATCACACATTGCAAGCCTGTGTTCAATTTTTGATAGTCTATCTTTGGTTTCTTTCAAGCAGTTTTGCCAGCTTTCTATGGAGTCTTTAGTTTCCTGATAATCTCTTTGAATTTGCTTCATGAATTCTAGGTTTTTTTTTTGTATTCTTCATTAAATGTTTTTCTCCTTTTGTGTACCTCCATTCTTCTGTCTGTGTCTTCTTGAGAGGTGCCCAGCCTTTCTTTTATTAATCTACTTATCTCTTGTTTAATTTGAATTAATATTTCAGTTTTGATCCCACTTACGAGGTCCTGAAGATATCTCTTTATGTCCCCTAATGCTGTGTTTGATGTTGCATTTTTGCTGCCCTCGATCTCTTTTGTATTTAACGCTCCTGGATCAATGTTCTCAGGGTTGGGGGCTGGTTTTTTTTTCTTATTTCTCCCTCTCATCATGTTTTTCATTCCTTCCATACAAGTGTATAGTGTAATTCCCAGCCCCTTTTCTTGTTGGTTAAGGCTTCTCTGGAGCGCACAGGTTAGGGGCTTCTGCCCTCTGGAGTCTGCTATCAGAGATTGAAGTTCAAGTAAGGACAGTGTGTGCTGGCTCCTCCCCTCTGGGCCAGTCAACCTTTGCAGGCCTTCACTGCGTCAGTGTGCACCGAGCTCAGGGAATTAATTTGTAGTGACCCACTGGGTCCCTGCCAGGGGCACGGCCCAGTCCAACCAGATTCCACCAATCCACGCGGTGAGGGGAGCAACCAACTGAAGCCACTTTCTTATGGAGTTAGGGCTGTCCTGCCCAAATCCAACATGTTGTTCAGTCAGTTTCCCCTTTCCCATGGGAGGGTCTTATTCCCATCACGTACTGCGTGTTGATGCCAGTCTCTGAGAACTGCTGGGCTCCCAGACCTCCAACTTCAGCATGGCTTTGGGTGTGAATTCATGGCGCCTCTGGGTGGGTCACGTGCAGGGCTGGGTCTGGGCGAGCCGCGCACAGGGCCGTTCAGCTCCACACTCCAGCTGCTCAAGCCAGTCGCATCGGCATGTTTCAGCCGGTCAGGTCGGTCTCGGGCAGGAATTCAGGTGGCTTGAGGAGGGCGCTTGCTTGCTGAACTTAGCTTCTCTAATGGTAGCCCCAGGACCTCATATTCAAGTGGTTTTTTTCACTTTAGTTTCTTCCTGGGTTGAGAGAGTCCATCTCTCTCTGTTTGGGTCTCTCCAGGGTGTTCTATTCTGGCATTTAAGCTGTCTCTCTCAGAGAGGGTCCCTCTCCTGCTACCTACTGGTCCACCATCTTTGGAAACTCCCAAGTTTGACTCTTGTAGCTCCTCCTGTAAGTGGAGTTGTGCAATGTGTGTCCTTTTGTGGCTGGCTTATTTCATTCAGTGTGGTGTCTTCTGCACTCATCCATTCTGTCTCAGATGGATTTCTTTCTAGAAATGACAGCCTTCCCTAAGCATGTGCTCCATTTCCAGGGATGGTGCAAGAAGGGCAGGAAGGGAAAGAATGAAATATTCAGTGAACTCACTGGTCAGACACATGCCTGAGGCTTCCCGTGTCCTGTGTGAGCCTGATGCAGGTAGAGTGAAGACAACCTTAGCTGAGACACCTGCATCTGGGGCCACTTACGAGTAGTGTAAATGCAGACAGAAGCTGATTTTACCATTCGTAGACTGTGCATGGTGATGCCTACTGTATATACTTGTTGTGAATGCTAAATGAGGTAAATGCATACAAAGAAGCCATGAGAACACATTTGTGGGAACTAAGAAGTGAAATTATGACAGAGAAACAGAATGAAATAATGGCTACTAGACCCTGGGAAGGGGGTTGGATGGAAGAAGTTCAACTAGGAGCATGAAATCACACAGATGGCAAATTGCTCCTGATGGGGTAGCTACAGTTTAAAACAACCTATTATATGTCTAGAAATAACTGGTGAGAAGGCCACAAAATTCCCAACACATAAAAATGATTAATGTTTGAAGAGATAGAAATGTTTATTACTGTGATTTGTTGCATGCATGTATTGAATGACTATAATGTACCCCATAAAGATGTACAAATATTGTGTCTCATAAGTGAACATTAAAGAAGTCACGAGTATTGTGCCTGGTGGTTGGTTGATACCTAAGCAATAGTAACCATTAATATAGTTCATGCCCTCTGGTTCAGTGCCTTTGTTCAACTTGCTGGGATGAATTCAGAGATGACTTGTGTCCTACTATCCAAAAGGGATCACATGAAAAATAGCCAAACTTGGGGTCAGTTGATATTTATGAAATGATAAATACTGGGTAAGCACTGTACAGAGAAAGGAAGAAAGAAAATCCCTGGGCTTAGGGCGGAAGAGAGGCACAGGGCAGCGCTCCAGTGGGGCCCAGGCTGGCTGCCTCGCTCCTTCCCGAATCACAGTCCCGGCCATGTCCTGTCCTGAGCCCTGTTCATGTGTCTCTGAGGCTTTTTCCTCACTTGAAGAGCCCCAGATGATGCAGGCCAGAGAAAGCGCTGACTTAAGCCCTTGGTTACAAGAGCTGAACTGTGGGAGTAAGCTTCGAACTCCAGAGTCTCACTCCATCTCCATCTCCAATATTCGTTTTTCATGTTTTCTCCAAATTCAGCCTTGATATATACTTGTAGTTATTTGAGTGTAATTTATGCTTGACTGACAGCCGTATCACTTCAGATTTCTAAATGATTGTCTCGTCTACCATGGCCTCTGAGCCCTGCAGTCCATCTAATGGGCTCCTCCGTGTACCTTCACAATGCATTCCCTGCACAGACAGGTATCCCCAAATCTAAACTACTGTGCATGCTTTCATCTGCCGCTGTCTCCCAAACTCTCCTGGATGCATATTCATCATTGGTCTCCAGCATACAGCCCAAGGACCACAACCCAGTGCATGGTAGACACAGTTGATAGGTTTGTTGAGTGAATGAAAGAAGGATAAGAGTGTGCTTCTCTTGGCATTTGGGAAGACTACACAGTGCAGAGATTTCCATAACAACTAAACCAAGCCAGTGTCTCTGAATTAGTTGGAAGATGTTTTTAACAGTATAAAGCAAGTGGTCAGATGCTTTTGCCATTGTTGCTGTGTATGTCCATGACTATGTTTCTTTTATCTCATGTAAGTGATTTTTCAAACAGCCATCACCCTTAGGAAAGAATCATCCTGTCCCCACTGGAGGTTTCTCTAGGGTGACACTGAGAACTCCCGGGCAGATGGTTGCAGGCAGTGTGACAGACAGCAAAGTCCCCACTCCCTTATGACTGGACATCACAGAGGCAGAGCCAGGCATGGGACAAGGCTTACTTTTCTCATGCATGGGAAAAGCCTCCCTCCACTGCTCACTGCAGCGGGGTGGGGTGAGGCCAGGGGTCTCTTTTCTGAAATGCACTCACTTCCTCCATTTCTCCAGCCCTGTTGCTGCCCACAGCTGCGAGAGAGAGACAGCTTTCCTTTGCCAGCACTGGGGCGCATGGCAGTGCCAGGCTCTGGGGTCCCATCATGCCTCTGGGCAGCTGTGTGACTGGGCGCATTTTGCTCCCCTTCTGGGATGTGGGCTGCCTCGGAGGGTGGCTCTGAAGATGCGCAGATGAACACAGGTTCTGTGCCCTGCAGTTCCCAGGGTAGAACGTGAGCTACTGTTAGAACCAGCTTTTCTCTCTTGATGTGGTCTGTCCACTTCACCGGGTCTTCACTGGTGCTCCACTGATGACGTGGAGATGGTTGGAGATGGGGAGGGAAGAGCAAAGTACTGAAACTGAAGGGCAAGTTTGTGCTAAGGTGGATGTCACTGCTTTATCAGTGTCCTGGGGACTGAAAAGGGAGAGAGTGAGGGGATGTTATAGATTCAAAACTGGTGGTCAACTTAACACCAGCTGAATTAAATCAGCAAGGTGCTGAGCATAGATGTTTCACCTGAGGAAAGTTGCCAGCATAAATAGAGATGTGGAGGAGAAGCTAGGCATTGTGGGTTTCTCAAAGTGTTGCTGTTTTGAGCCATTGGTTCTTCTGGAGAAGCTCTTCATGCTAGCTTCCTCAGGGTGAGTTTGACCATTGTCATCGTACGAGCTCAGGACTATGTTGGTGAGAGTGGCTGTGGTTCACTTTGGAGGAGCTCTGGTCCTTACATTGAGCATCACCTTCTGGCTACAGAGGGGAAGATGTGTGCTATTTAATCTCCAAGAGAAACTTGTCATGCTGGCTTTCTGGCAAGTACTTGACTGTTCTCATCATTGGAGGAGCTCAGGGCCTCTGTGTTGCTGAGAATGGCTGTGGTGCTTTTCAGGAGAGCCCTGGACTTTATTATGAGTATGACTTCTTGGCTCCAGTGTAAAACCCTTAACCTACCACACATCTTCTTCACCTTGCTGGCGTAGACTTTCCAGCTTCTACCGCTGACCTTTGGGCCTTCCCAGTGTAGATCCATAAAAGAGACTGGCGTGAGTCCTTCTTGTGGGCTCTAGACCTCCAGCTGGACACGTGGGAGGCATTGTCATGAGCTCTGGGTCTTCATCTGGACTCATGTAGGACATTGCTGTGGGATTCAGGCCCTTGCCTGAATATTCCAGGTCTTCAGTGTTGTGGACAGATTTCCTGCACTTTCTTGTGTTAAACTCTGGGTGACCATCACAAATAATATTATAAATTCTGTATCCTGATTCTAATTTTGCTCCTCACAACCCCTGACTACAGCAGGGGAGTTGGATAAGGCTTCATCAAGGAGGCAGAACTTGATTTGGGCCCCCAAGGGGGGGCATATAGAGAACTGATTTTATGACCTTTCACTCTGCCATTTATAGCTCTGTGAATTGATCTTACTGCAATACCAGGTCGATGCGTGGAGTGGATGGAGCAAGCTCCTATTCCATCACCCAGCTCGAAAAATCCATTTAATATATTGTCCTCGGATAGAGGACGTATCAGATATTAAACTGATAAGAACAGGTACTACACTTGATCTTAGCCAAAAGGCCGAGAAGCGACTGATCTTACTTCTATATGAGAAAATAATGTTACCAGTTAGCTCTGGAAATTCTCATGATGGTAGTTCTCAGGCAGATTATGCCTCAGCTTAGGCACTTGCACGAAAGATACACAAGGTTTGGGAGATGTCCCCTTCCAATGAATAAACACCCTGAAAACATACGGGGTTTGGTCTCACTTGTGGGTCTGCAAAATTTGTATCAGTAAATTCCTCTCCTGCAAAGAAGTCTGCAAAGTGTGAGGCACTATATTTAACCCCAGCCTAAAAAGCAAATGTGTTTGCCATTGTGCACACTGCCTGGAGAAAGAGGACAGTCACCCCAGACGGCATGCAGTTATTGTTCACCTCGGAGCCATGGACAGTTAGTCCTGGAATTTCCATCTCCTCCTTGCTCTATCTTTAGCTTTTGGGTGCAAGCAAAGCAGAGTGAATTTTGATGGTCCTCGGTAAGGCAATGCCCTTTTGAGTGTGGCTCCATTTCAGAGGCTTCTCTCAACCCCAAGCAAGGCTCATGAGGTCACTGAGAGTTTACCGGAGTTGCACCTCGTGCTCTGGAGGTCTGGGTCAGGAGGTCGGGATGGTGCCCAGGACTGTGTGACTGTCACAAGCAATGAGGTGATTCCGGTGGTAGATTCTGAACCACTCTGATGGAGAACCCTCTGTCCCAAGCAGACCAGCCTGATGTGGGGGTGCCGAGCTTGGGAATGGTAAGTATGACCTAGGGTTCACCCAGAACATCTTTACTTTGATCTATTTTTATGCACATGGGTCACATGTAAGATTTCACTTCAAAGGTAGCCACTGCTAAAGGAAGTTGGAAAAAAATCACTAACTCAGCCTTTGGAAATGCCTCACCCGCCCTGCTAACTCTGGAGCAGTGCCCCGTCTGTCTCAGTTGTTCCTACAGAAGCAGGGCACCCTGCACGGGTCACCTCTGAATTCCCTCTGGGTCCTGAGTTCTTTTCTCTCCG
Organism: Dolichotis patagonum; assembly: GCA_004027295.1. Lineage (NCBI taxonomy): Eukaryota > Metazoa > Chordata > Mammalia > Rodentia > Caviidae > Dolichotis > Dolichotis patagonum. The sequence continues at coordinate 6,155 of PVJX010024792.1, read as the reverse complement.
TAAGCCAGTTATCTCCCCTTCTCTCATCGTGGATCTACCTCCAAAGCACAGGAAGGCGCTGGGCCCCTTCCTTACAAACACACACACCAGCACGTCCTTATCCATCTGGGCTCTCAGTTTCCGTGAGCCCTGGCTTTGCGGAACCGGACCCTGTCCTTGATGACGGCCCTCTCCTCTGAGTTTGTACTCTGCAGCAGTTTCCGTGTTGTTTTTGTTTTAAGTCTCCTCAGCAAGACTGCAGGACAGTTGAGTGTTGAAACTGTGATCTCTAAGATGGGAAGGATACTCTTAGCTACTGCAACCGAAGAAGGAAATATTAGATCTACTTATTTTTAACCTCATCCCTTTTCTGTTTCTATTTTTTTATATTACTATAATTTTCATTATATTATTAGAGGAGTTCAGACTGTTTAAATAAACATACTTTGGGAACACATGTTAAAGCCTACTGATAAGAACACATGATTTAAGCTGGGTGCAGTGGCACATGCTCCAAATCCTAACCCTCTGGGAGGCTGAAGCAGGAAGATCAAAACTTCAAGCCGGGCTGGAGATTTAGCTCAGCAGCATAAGTGCCTGCTTGGCAAGTGTGAGGCCGTGAGTTCGATCCCTAGTGCAAAAGACAAACAAACAAACAAACAAACAAAAAAAACCCTTCAAGCCCAGCATGATTTAGTCAGACCCTGTTTCAGAAAATATAAAAAGGCTGGTGGTATAGCTCAATGTGAAGACTCTGGGTCTAATCTGTAGAACTGCAAAATAAATTAAATTTAAAAAAGAAAATAGAATATATGATTTGAAAAGTTTGAAATACTCTGCCTTACAGAAATTTCCTTTCTTCTTTCCATCCTTCCTTCCTCCTCCCCTCCCCTCTCCCTCCCTCTACTTCCTTTCCTCCCTCCCACACTTGTTTCCTCTTCTTTTCCCTCCATTCTATCCCTGTCTTCTTTCTCTCTTTTTTTCTTTTGATGATTGCTCAGTGCATTTTACTAGCCACTAGAGATGGTAAAAAATGTGATGTGTTCCCAACGAGTCTGCCATTTAATGTAGCTGTAAACAAAGATGCCGAGACTGGAGTCTGGTATTTTAGCTCCAAGTCAGTACGGTTCGAGCATCCCTTGTCCAAAATGCTTGGGACCGGAAGTGTTTCAGATTCCATATTTTTCAGATTTGGGGGTATTTGCATATATATAATGAGCTATTTTAATGAAGAGACCCAAGTCTAACCATGAAAACCATTTATGTTTTATGTACATCTTACATGGTGTATGGGGCCTGAAGGAAATTTTATACAATATTTTTACTGTGCTGCCTCTTGACGGTGTCCTGTCCCATGTGGGATGTGGGATTTTCTGCTTGTGGTGTTTTGCTGGAGCTCAGAAGTTTTGGGTTATGGAGATTTCAGATTTTGGATTAAGGGATGCTCAACCCCTAACGGTGTGATGAACCCATTATTTCAAGACAGGTCATGGTTTGCATGTTTAGAAAGTACCTCTTGCTACTGTGAGCTTACACTGCTGAGGTTCAGGCCTCTGCCCCTCAGAAGAGCATCTCATGGAATATGTGTAACTCGGAAGGAAAGGTGAAGAGAGCACCTCAGGTTTTGCACCGTGTTAGGTAGAGGCACCAGCTACAGTGGGTCTAGAGTTTTTCAGGTGTGTGAACTTCCCTTGAGTGTGTACTTGCATCGCAATCTCATTGCTGTTGACTTTTTCTGGCCAGAAGTGCTCTCAGCAAAGCTTACAGGAAGCAGAGCCCCATTATCCAAAGCCTCGGCCTTTGATAAGAAATGGCAACAGAGTTTTGAGAAAAAGTGAGCACAGGGGCCAAGATGAGGAGTTAGCTGCTCCGCAAGCACACCGGCCCTGCTCAGGACTTCGCAGACTCAGCGTGGGGTGTCAAACCCCAGAAGTGAGGGCTTCTCAGAGCAACCACCAGGCTGATCCTATCTCAGCAGCTGTCACCCATTTATTAGTGGGGCTCCCTGAAGCCAAGGGACAAATGGAGAGAATAAAGTAGTGTTACTGACAAGTCCATTTCCATGATGCCAAGGTGACCTGGGCTGTTGTCTGGTTCTCGGCCTGGTATCCTGTGGCCTGACGTGTGGACAGGGCCCTCGGGCAGGCATCTGTTGCTCCCATCGCCATGGAGACAGCAGCTGCAGCGAGGTCTCCTTTGAGAACGCGCCGCCCAGATCTCACGAACCATTTTGGAAGCATTTGTCCTTACAGGGCCCGCTAATCTCCCTTTCATTTGTAATTATTTTATCGCCTTGATTCGCTGCTTTGGCATGGTTCCCGTAGCTAACTCTGCTCCCCGACACAGGGTCCGTGGGGAGGTGTCAGTCACCCCAGCCCTGTCTGGGTGGAGATGAAAAGGGGTGGAAGGGAAGACTCGCCCTGCACTGCTGTCTTCAAACAGGCCCTGTCTCCCCAGGCAGCCCAGAGAGGGCCTTGGCTGATTGAAGTAGCCCGATTTATGAAGCCTGGAGCCTTTGAGGCGAGCCGCACCATCCTGGCCAAGAATAATTGAACAAATAGTTTATCTGGCGAACCAACAGCTGTAGAGCCGGGTGATTTGGAGGGGATTAGGGCAGAGTGGTGAGCGGATACTCCCTCCGGGTCCTCCAAATCCTCATCCTGAATTCTACCAACGAAGAACACATGTCGAAACCCTGGAATTGCTTTTTAAGTCCATTTCTCTCCCTTTGCGAGTCACTATGTCCAGGGCTTCCAAGAATTTTAAGTGGCTGAGGCAACCATCTCTGGGTCCCTGCCACTGAGGTCCTTTCAGTTGTCCCCTTCAATTCCCCCAAGTTCGTTCACCCAGACAGCTCAGGTTCATGCATGGATGCTGAGCGGCCCAGGGCTGCGTCGCCTGAAGTCTACACTGCGGGCAGCTGTCGCAATGTCTATGTAGGGTCATGGCCAAGCTCAGGTTAGGAGGAAAGGAGAGCTAGAACAGTGGGAGGGCGAAAGCAGAGGACACAGGGACCCTCTCTCCAATGATGAGAGGAAGTAAAAACCAAACGAAGCCAAACACCAAACCAAAAAAAAGCACCAAAGGAGCCAACGATGAATTAAAAGAAAACCACATGCTATGTAATAGATGAAAGCTTGCAAGAATTTCCATATTAAGATCTTTGTAACCTAATGTGTTTCTAGCTATGATTCAAAATCCAGGAATCAGAAAAGGGGAGAAGACTGGCAAACAATGTAAACAAGTTCTGCACAGATAAACACCATTCACAAGTGTGATAAACCGGGTAAAGTGTTTGAAACTCATATCAGGGAAATTGGTGCATCTTCCTCACAGGCAAAGAACTGCAGGCACCAGTCAACAAAAAACCAAAAGCCCAGAAGAAAATATAAGTAAAAGGTTGTGAATACACAAGGCCTTGAAAAGAAAACAGAGAAGACCCCTAAAGATAGAAAAAGGATGCTAGGTCTTACTCATAATAATGTAATGCAAATTAAAACTTCCTTGAAATATCATTCTTCACCTACCAGGTTGGGGAAAATCACAAGAGGTTGACATCACACTGGTGTTGCTGTATCTGTGGGAAATAGGACTTTCTTACATTAATGTTGGAAAGTAAGATTGAAGAACAATTTGGCAGTATTTGTTAAAATTACAAAGGGATGTAAGTTTTTGACCCAGCAGTCACACCCTGTTGAATTTGCCTTCTCAAATATTACACACGTGCTCAATGCTATGTGCACAGTTAATAAATCACCACGGGTTTGCTTGAACAACACACTGTACCTTGTTGTGTTGGCCTTTTCTTTTTTCTGTGGGTGATACAATTTCAATAAAATGTCTCCCTATTAAATGTAATGGTGAAGACGTCAATGATGGATATCTTGGTTGGCGTTGCACTATCCTACTTGGTCAATTAGAGCTAACCTAAATTATAAATGGTTTTGTGATCCCCCCTTTTTTGAATAAATAACAAAAGAATTCCATATTGTTTGGTTCAGAAGGTGCATATATATTTTATAATCATATTTTCCCCCTTGCTTTTTGATTACAGGGGAGCTTGTTAGATGTTGGTCTATTCTATCCAGTACCAACCATAGAATTACTATAAGCATTGACCGCTATTGGAACTTTTTTAGTTTTGTTTCTTCTTTCAACTTCTATCATTTATGTACTATGAATAGTTGACAATAAGAAGACGTCCTTTTGTCTTTCAACTTCATAACACAGACTTTTCTTCTCTAACCTGCTAACATTTCTCTCTTTTTCAATTTTGTCTTTTGCAGGTCTTTTGACACTTCCAATTTAGTCTCAGTGTTCCAAATCTGTCTGTTTTATATTTTAAAAGAACAGTGCTGTAAAATTTTATCTAATATACTTACAGTAAGAGTTTTTATAAATTATAGCACAAAATTGTAGGTTATATTCACAAATAAACACGAATTAGTAAAAGAAAATACTTAGAACTTATTATTAGATTTCACTAGAAACTAACATCAAAGGCAAATGCAGCTTTCTAAATAAAAAAGGGTGCAAAAAATAATCAACAGAAAGCAATCAAACACACATATGAGTGTCTCATGTGAACAGGAATCGACTAGCTGAATGATGTTTGGCAGGGTCATTATGCACACCAGTGTGCCTGCTGAGTGACACGTGGGGTAAGCTGTTATGGGCTAAATGAAAGGCAAGTTCAGTAGGAAGAATGTGACATGCTACCTGTGTGGTAAATGCAATAGAAAAAGAAATGTTGTCATGACCTTAAAAACACTCTGGGAAGGGAGATACCAGATAGTAGTAAAATAGATTAACAGGGTGCATGTGTGTGTGCATGCGTGTGCGTGCGTGTGTGCGTCTGTGTGTGTGTGTGTGTAGTACCTGGGTTGAGGCAGAGGTTTCATTGTATATTTTTTCTGTTAATTGTTTTTGGGGCCAACCACTTTATGTAAAATACAAAAAGCACGTATGGAAAGCCTACCAAACCCAGCGGTGACATCCTCCCAGTGCCCAGGGTTGGGTAGAGGAGCCCAGAACAGCCCTCGCTTCTTCACTGGCATGGACACTCCACGGGCAGACTGTGAATGGCTGGGATCCAGGAAAAGCGTAGTTCCGACCACCCAGTCCTCCCAGGCTTCTGCCCCGATCAGCCTGGGAGAGACCTGCCCCACACAGGGGAGAGTCGTGTGTATCGGCCTGGGTAATTTTAGCCTCAGCACAGTCATGTACCACTTAATGATGGGGACAGATGGTGAGAAACACGTCATTAGGTAATCTTGTTGTTGTGGAAACATCACAGAGGTTCTCACACACATCGAGATGGTGCAGTGGGTGACTGCACATGGCTGCTTGATGTGCTCAAGGGACAGGGTAACCATGACATGTGTGAAGCTGCTGGCACAAAACATGGCCTTGTTGTAACAAATAGGAGTGCACTCCCCCAGGAAGTCTCCCAGAAAGCAGCATCTCGGCCTGTCTCTTTGGGACCCGAAACTCTCAGACCCATAGAGTGGCCTGGGCTGTTTGGATCGAAAGTCTGCGCAGACCTGCATCTCGGTGCAACTGTTTGGGACTGGTAGGCCCGCCCTTCGTCCGCAGGGAACTGCCTGGAGATTGGCATCTGGGCCAGGTCTGTTTGGGCCCGTAGCCCCGCCCTTCACCCCCAGGAAGTCTCCCAGAAAGCAGCATCACGGCCTGTCTCTTTGGGACCCAAAACTCTCGGACCTGCAAAGTGGCCCGGGCTGTTTGGATTGGGAATATTGTGGAGACTGGCATCTTGGCCAGGTCTGTTTGGGACCAGGAACTTTTCAGAAACCAACATTCTGGCCGGACTCTTTGGGACCTGTAGGCCCTTCACTCGCAGGGAACCTCCTGGAGACCTGCCTGGGACAAAGCACGGTGGCCTGGCCTGCCTGAGATTCCACAGGTGCTGGGGTGGCCACACCCAGCATTCGCCTTACAAGTTAGGGAGCCAGGAGCCCACAGAGGGGAGTTAGGACCCTGTGAGGAAGCCAAGAGCCTGTGGGGGAGCCACTGCCCCTCCAGGAACTGAGGCTGTAACAGGTAATTTGCCACACAAGCAGAGAAAGCTTTGGAACACCGCTCAAAGTAAGGAAATACAGAAAAATGACAAAAGGAAAGAGCAAAAGGCAGGCTCAAAGCCCTAGCCCTCCCCAAGA
>PVJX010024791.1:0-27652 GCA_004027295.1 Dolichotis patagonum | reverse complement strand
GATGGCTGAGACCAGTCTTCTGACTCAAGGAGAATGTGCTGATTGTGAAGATACACTGTAAGCACTGCTTTCTTTAGGTAACAAGCCCGATCTTCCAATGAATAAGAGCAGTTCCTGCCCAAGTTGTCTTTCTAGGATGCCTTATCCTACTCAAAATAGCTCAGCATTCGAACCCTGCTTGTCATGTTTGACTCAGTAAACGATTTAATGGAATTTTCATTTTGCACTGTCACAAAATACAGCTTCCTAAGCAAATGAACGCAGTGGCCCCCAAAGCTGGTTGTGTGTGTGATGTACCCTGGAGCCTTCCCTGGAAGACAGGAGGCCGCCACAGTGCTCACGAGTCTCCCGGTTGTGCTTTCTCCCAAGCAGCCTGGGCCAGACTGCTGAGGTGGTCTGAGTCAACCATGCTGCATTTCTCATTCAGTCTTTGAGATGCACAGGAAGCAGGGTGTTAAATTCTGTGCAGCCTCGTCCGTGGTCCCAGCCCCTGGCACACTGCGCACACACACACCCTGCTAATAAAAAGCAGCACGTTGGTAACGATGAAAGGAGCGTTATTTTCCAGTATCGGCTGCCTGGTTTTCTAGAATTTGTAATCGTGTGTTCTGTCAGAATGAAAATCAGACTTGCCTATTTTGTCCCCTGAGCACAGCCCCCTCCCTCTTCACAGCCCTCGTAGACTTTCCTGCTGCCTGGAATGTCCCTCTGTCTCTTGACCCTACTGGTTTAATTCATGTTGTGTGACCTCTTCAAGAACAGGGGTACGTGCTAGCTACTCAATAAATACTTACTAGAATGAGTTGAAGTTCCTTACATGCAGTGCCAAAATCTGAAACCCAAAAGGCATTTTCATAAATTTGGTTTTAAAACTCACTTTCATTAGTGTGAATAATCATTCATATCACTGCAGAAATATCAGTGGATTTGGTTAAAGGAAACTGTCCCAGCCCCTGCGCAGGTTATATGGTAAACTCTATGTTCTATTATCACCTTTTTAAAATCTGAGAAGTTCTAAATTCTGAAACATTTGATATTAAAAGTTTCACATGAAATTTTGGACCTTTATTTTCTAAACTATAGGCCCTGGATAAGTAATAAGATTTTCTAAGCATTTGAACCTATAGCTCCTCAGCATTTCAAAAAATGTTTTATTCTATATTGTTTCTTTGATTAAAAAGTAAAAACATTTTTAAATTTTTATACAAAATAAACATTTAAATTTAGAATCCATAAGTAGTGACTTTTAAGTCTATCTAAACTGTCACACTAAGGGACATTGCCACACCTCAATGCATCTGGCAGTCGGTACTTTTTTTTTTTCTTTTTAATTCAGCTGGTAATTTCAAAATGCACCAAGTTCAGCTGCTATCAGCAGCCCCTCTGGTGGCGCCACCTAGTGCCTCAATGTGGAACTTGACTCCAGGACAGACCAAGAGGTCACCTGCTTCTGTCCTTGGCTCAGGCAGCCCTTTCCGTGCACAGCAGTCAGTGACCCTGTAAGCTGAAGTTATAGCGTATAAAAACCGAGAACATATACCGTGAACCTGATTTACTTCTCATGTCACTTCATACTCTGTCCAAAAGGCCCATTTTGTTTTATCTGCACTTTATCCACTCCTCACACTATTTTGAAGGAAATCTCAGATATAACATCTTCATCTGTATTTCAGTATGTACATTTATAAGACAGCATAACCACAGTCTCATTGCCACATCTCAGAAAGTAACGTCAATTCACTGATCATAAGATACCAGTGTTCATTCATACTTCACCAAGACTGTTTTTAACTCTGTTGTTCAACTGTAGGTCTAAATAAAGGCCACACATTGCGTCGTTTTTTTGTCTGTTTGTTTTTCTTTTTGCAAGACTGGGGCTTGAGCCCAGAGCTTTTCCACTGAGCTACATGGCCAGCCCTTCCTAAATTTTTCTTTAATTTTGAGCAAGAGTTTCCCTAAATTATCAAGGCTGGGGTCAAACTTGCAGTTCTCTTGCCTCTGCCTCCCCGAGTGCTGGGATCACAGACAGGAACCACCACACTTCGCATGCAATAGTTTGAAAGATCTATTAAATCTCTTTCCATCTGTACTTTCTCCCTGCATCACTTTTTTCCCCTTGAATTTGTTATTGTTGATGTTGGTGTTGTTACTGTGGTTGCTGAATAAACTGATTTATCCTGCAGTGTTTCAATGCTGGATTTTGCAGCCACAACTCTGTGGGGTTAACATGTTTGTTTGTCACCTGCATCATGTATAGATTGGTACTTAGAGCTAGGGGTTTGATACAGTGTTGTGCTTTGCTGTTTTCGCAGTACTACTTCATAGGAGGTGTGTGCTCCTGCTGCCATATTGGCAGCTGTTGATCCTCCTTGCGCAAGTCATATTTCAGACTAAAATATGATGATAGGCTTATAATGCTTTTTTTCATTGGACCACTTCTGTAAACAGAAATGTCCCCTTACCAACTACTTGATTACCCTGAGATGTAGGAAAAGAAGTATAATACTCATTTCCCCAATTTCAGGTTTTCCAAATGGTAATGTGAAACATCCAAACAAAAACCCACAGATCTCTTCTGTTTGGTTCGTCCTCTTTTTAATGTCATTAGTAGGCCACGGTTTTTAAAACATGTTTGTTTTGTTCCTAATCCATGGCAGTTATTAAGTTATTCTTAAACTTACTTTACTAAATTGTTTTGTCTTCACTCTTGGGGACAGTGGCCCTAGTCTTCGTCACCAAGCTGACACACAAGATCAGATTGTCATAGCACACATACACAGATCATCACCCTTTCCCCCATCAAGCTTTACTAATAAGTTCAAGACGGTCTACATGCTCGGGTAAAGCGGAGCACCGCGGAGACATCAAATGTCATCCACCAGATCCTTCTATCCGTATCAATAATAATAACTTGGAATAATAGATAAGCTCTCTAAATGAGGCCCATGGGGTTCCTCATATAAGGGGCACACTTAAATTACAACGTGTAAATTCTGACACATCCCATTTTGTACCCCAGGTAGTTCATTTTAAACCCCTCAAGGACATTTCCTAGCCATGCCTCGTGGATTCTGGGTTTAATTATTTTAAAAAATCCTTTGGCTAGTAAGTTCCTGCTGAAAGTATTCCACAGAAACGTGTCTTCTGCTAGCAATATTCTTAGCCTGTTTACTTGAAGGTTCAGTTGACAGGGAGATAAAACACGGCCACCTGTTTTCTTTTCTGTCTCCTAAGAACATTTCCCACTAAAAGGGTATGGGAAGATCACTGTTCACGGTCTGGAAGCTAGAGCAAACTCATTCTTTGATGAACATTCCTCATATACTTATCTGTTCACACTTCTTTTACAATCTCCTTGGAATTGTTTTCCTAAAAATGAGTAAATCTACCAAAGGGTATCCCCAGTTTAACCTGTGATTCACAGGTCAGTGATAGGATGTATCCATCTGTGTTATGTCTGGAAGGTATAACTGTTCTTACTCCAAAATAATAATTGACCCCAACACTAGGCATTCTATTGTTGTAATCATTCCAAATATAGGCCAAAAATGATCTTACTAAGATTAATTTCTCTTTTTTTGGCATTTATTGAATGCCAGTAAAAAGGATATATTCGCATATATTTGTCTTTTCTATTTCTTTTGTGAATGTACTTATCATACATTTTACTTCTTTAGTATTTGAGAAATATTACTATTTTGTCTGGAAATATTTTTCCAACTTGTTACTCTTTTCCTACATCTTGTTACTACCTTCTACTTTTTAGAAATTCTCACCTTTAGAAAAAGTAAACAAAACATTCTCACTTTTATGAAAAAGTAAGCAAAAAGGTAGAGGTTTTATTTTATCATATAGAAAACAGATAAAATCTTTTACCATGGCCATGTTCCAGTGAAGAGTGTTAACTGTTTGCAGTTGTTGTCAGTGCGCTCCGCACATTTTTCCTCTTGGGAAACCTGAAAGGCTCCATCCATTAAGTAGCACACCCTCCTCAACCCTTGGCAACCACCATTCTACCTTTTAAGACATTGTACTTATTTCTAATGGTGCTAACCAGAGTTCCCAGACTTGTCTTCTATGGTACAGCTTTTGTGTACCTAAAAACAAATGATTAAAAAGCAATTACCCATTTAACAATGTGCAGGTAAAAAAGGAATTGCGAGTAGCATCCTAGAGGTCTCCCATGCACCCCTTCCCAATTGCAGCTCCCTCTCTTTGCCATAACTCACCTGACTTTTATGGTACCCTTCCCTGTGCTTAGTGTATCAGCTATTGACACCTCTCTAAACACGTCAACTTAGTTTCACTTGGTTTTGAACTTTATGGGCTAGTGTCAAACTGCATATTTTCTATTAAGTTGTTCCATAGTATCTTTTGTGGTATTTTTCCATGTTATTGCTTATGACTGAAGTATTTCTTCATTGTCATCTATTCCATTGTATGAACATACCCAGTATGACTCTGCATTCTCCTGTTGATGGACTTACAGATCTTAGAAACAAGTACATGTTTCTTTGTCACATGTTATACATCTCCAACTTTTCCTCAAGTATATGCTAGTAGTAAAATTTCTGAGCCATGAGATGGATATGATTGTGAATATGGCTACAGAAACGTATCTCAGTGACCTCAACTGTTTTCCAGAGTGAGTGAGCTACATTGAACTTCTAACAGCCAGAACTGAAATTCTATTACATTCTCACTTTCATTTGCTATTAGTGTATTTATTTTTGCCAGTACAGTGGATGTTTAATAGTATATTACCATGGTATTGTTTTCTACATCTTTGATCACAAGTGAGATTCAGCATCTTTTAATATATTTCCTGGCCATTCATATTTCTTCCTTTAACTCTTTCACCTGTTTTCTTATTGGCTTGTTCACCTTTTTCTTACTAGTTACTGAACCTAGACACTGGTGGATTTACATGTTAGAATGTCTTCTCACTTGTCCTTGCTCATCTTTCTCCCTCTTTAGAGTATCCTTAACAAATATGATTCTTAATTCCAATACAGTCAGATTAGTCTAGGATTTTTCAGTGTCAGGTTAGGATGATCTAAGGGACTTTTTAATGCTTGATAACTTATTTTTTTAACTGAAAGAACCAGCATTTACATGCTTAGTGTGAACCTGAATTACTTGGCAGACCTTCCCTTCAAAGACAGTGTCAATGACAGACACCATCTCCACACCAGACATCTGAAAGCACTTCTGTCATGTTCACAATTAGGTCCCCTGGACAATGCAGGGAGTCACTATGGTTCTGTTTGGCTCTCTTTCAACAAATAGGTTGTGAAGTGTATGTAATGACTTTGTTTTCTGTAACCCCCAACTGTGCACCATCTTGCATCACTATATGGTGCTGTGACACATGCCTCTGTCCTCTCTCCCCACCTGGGCTGGAAGCTCCTTGACACAGAGCCTAGAAATGCATCTTTAGTGGTGCTTTGTATCAAATAATCATCTACAAAGGCGATAACAACATTCAAGGGCCCTGAATATTTAGCCCTTCAAAAGTAAAGAAAATCACGAACTTCTTGCATATTACTTGAGGGAGTAACTTGTTGCAGTGCTAATATAGAAATGATAACTGATGATTATCCAAACCACAGTTAAACCTGTGGATATAATTGCCTGCCCTGTTCATTACCTGTTTACTGACGAGCAGCTAACTTGACCAACACATTCCCTGTCCGTCCTACCGAATGGTTTCTGGTGAGCATATAGCCAGAGGTGGCCAAGGGGACCACAGATGATTCAGTGTGGAAGTCAGTTTTGCCCTCTTCCTCCTCCTCCTCCTCCTTCCTCTTTGCTAAAATTTTACCTTCTTGAATGTTACAAATGTGAATATATATTTATGCTCATCTGCTTCTCAGGTAGAAATGAGTCCTCTGGAAAATGCAATTGAAGTCCTGGAAAATAAGAATCAGCAGCTGAAGACTCTAATTAGCCAGTGTCAGACTAGACAGATGCAGAATATTAATCCTCTGACCATGTGCCTCAACGGGGTCATCGATGCCGCCGTGAACGGTGGGGTTTCCAGGTACCAGGAGGTGAGCATTAGCAATTGTTTGAGATGAAGTTCTCAGTTATTATTTCTTAAGGGTTTTATGAGACTTTTCTCAAAAATACATACCCATATCATACAGATGGCCACAATTGACACAAACAAGGTGCTTTATGAAATAGAGAAAATATGTACTTATTGTGATGTCCACTTACTCCATTTTTCCAGTACACGGTATTTTCTGGATAAGTGTGTGTGTGCTGGGCCAGGGATATAGCTCAGCAGCACAAGTGCCTGCCTGGTAAGCACAAGGTCCTGAGTTTGATTCATGGTACAAAAAAAAAGAAAAAGTTTGCTTGTGCATTGTGTATGTGAAGAAAAGTAGTGAAAAGGTCAAGCAGGATTGTCGTTTCTGTTTTTTGTACTGGCAGTCTAACTCAGGACCTTGAGCTTGCCAGGCAAGCGCTTTTGCCACTGAGCTATATATCCCCGGCCCCCTAGGATTGGTTAATAAATGTCTAAAATAATTTCCCTGAGCAAAGATGTTCATGGGCATAGAAAAGTCTGACCTTATTTAAAAGATGCTTTAAGTGGGTTTTGCTTCAGCCCGCTTAGTCTTAAACGTAAAGATGTAGTATCCTGGAAGATAAGGTCATTGTCACTGAACCCTAAGGCAGTTGGTTTTAGGATAGAGTACCATATAGCTCGTGGTCTTGGGCTTGCTGTTTGTTTATTTTACCAAAGTTCTGGTCTCCTTTACTAGTCCTTTTCTTGTGTTTCATTCTGACCAAACACCCACATAGGAATCACTCCATCTGTCCCCAAATGTGGTTTATAATCATGTCATTCTCTAAAGAATGCCAGGTCTTTAAAAACAACAACTGTTCCTTTCACTTCCTTGGTAACTCACTAGACTTTCCTATATCTTCCTAGGCTTTCTTTGTCAAAGAATATATTCTAAGTCATCCTGAAGATGGGGAGAAAATTGCACGGTTGAGAGAACTGATGCTTGAGCAGGTAAGGATGGTGGCAGCCAGTTACCTTCTCTATCTTGCCTGGCCAGGTGCTCGCTTACCCACGCTGGACAACTCTGATAGCTCAATGAAGATCCAGGGGGTCCTGGGTTTGGGAGAGCCTGGCTCTCTTGCCGGAGAACGCAGCTTCTTTTTCTGCCAAGTCTTCCTTCTGCTCCACTCTCTGGCAGTGACCCCAAAGAAAATTGTAATCTCTGTGCCAGCGTCTACTTCTTAGATGACCCAACTAGGAACACCATCTGAATAACAGGGTGGTTGCCCAACAGTAGTGTTTCAGTTAGAGAAGCCTGGTGCCTCCTATATTTAGACTCAGCTCTGTAACCCCCCACCCCATCTCCTCACTCAGGGGTCAGCCTCTCCCTTTACACCTCAGATGTGCACTGCACTCCATCTCTGCCTCTCAAAGGTGTATTTTATCAGGTGTTTTTCCCTTATGCAAATGTGTTGGCATGGGGTGGTCATCCAGATGGCAGCTGTCACAATCTTATCTCTTAGGGAAGATTCTGGATACTGTACTCCATAAAGGTCAGTCCTGTTTGACTTTCAGCTTCCAACCTAGATTTTTACAAGTTACAAAGGTAATAGACTGTTATTGTGTTGTTTTCCTCCCAGGATACAAAGTTGGGATTTTGGGGACCACTCTAGCATGGGGGCTTTTTTTTTTTTGGTCTTTTTGAGACAGGGTCTTGTTATATAGTTCAGACAGCCTGGAACTCACTTTGTAGCCCAGGCTGGCCTCAAACTCACAAAGATCCTCCTGCCTCAGTCTCCTGAGTGCTAGGATTACAGGCATGTGCCACCACACCCAGCTAACCATGACTGCTTTTTTAAAATGTAAAACACAGCTGTCATTCAAATCAAAGGAATTGTACACTGTTGATATGTACACAAAGGAAAGTTGCATGTTTATGTTCATTTTGTTTGGATCTCCCAGCAAGAAAACTTGTATTTCAATATGGCCTGCTTCCTTGTTGCATTATAAGTTTCCAAGTAGCAATAACCTTGCCTCGGATAAACCTCATTGGCTATGATACTGCCACTGTGCAAAGCTCTTGTTGCATTACAATGAACAAATATAATATCCTCAAACAAAAATAAGAAACATAACAACTGTTGTGGGATACCTATACGTTGTTCCTTCATCCCTGACAGGTGTTGAAAATCTGTGGGAGGTATGGAAGCCACAAAAGAACCTGACGGAGGAGGGGAGGATAGCATGGGGTGGGTGCCATCTAGAGAAGGGACCCCTGAGAAACATCTGCTTGATTGAGCCTCCTAATAAGGAGGCAGCACCTGCCTCCACCTCTGGCCCCATCCCGGGATGGCAGCCAGGGGCCAAAGGATTAAGAAAAGTTGTAACTAAAGATCTAAAATACCTGGGAAGGAATCTTGGCATCAATCCAAGAGGAAAGTCAAGGCTTTGGGAGCCAGATGCAAATATTCAAATCCTCCTTCACTACTGCATATGCCAGACCTCTCTGATTCATTTCCCCGCCTGTAATGTGCTACCTGTTCCTATCTTGTTGGATCCAGCAGATTGGCAATAATATGTGAAAAATGCATAGTACAGTAGTTGGATTGAAGCAAGCCTGCCAAGAAATAATCATTGATGTCAGGTTTTTTTTCCTTACGTTATTAAGGCACAGATTCTGGAATTTAGTTTGGCCGTGCATGAGAAGTTTGTGCCTCAAGATATGAGACCCCTTCACAAAAAGCTGGTGGACCAGTTCTTTGTGATGAAGTCGAGTTTAGGAATACAGGTATGTACTCAGAGTGTCCACGGTGGGGCAGTCTACTCACTGCCATTTGCTTTTTCTTGCAGCGAGGATGAAGTGTTCAATGGTGACATCTTTTGGTTTTTCTCCCAAATTACAGCATGTTCCAGCTACTAAAATTGCATTGCATGCCATTTGCCATGGTGGCCTTTTATGAAAACAAAAATATGAGAGAAGACTTACTAATACTAGAACTTGCGCTAATAGATCCCTGTGTAAAGGTTTCATGACATTCATGCTGTGTGTCTAGTAGATGAGACAGCACATAAGTTAAGCTGCCCATATCCTGACTGTACTAAAACATTTTCTTTGTGTCGCTAGGAGTTCTCCGCTTATATTCAAGCCAGTCCTGTCCATTTTCCTAATGGAAGCCCCCGAGTGTGTAGAAACTCAGCGCCTGCTTCCATGAGCCCAGATGGTACCAGGGTAATTCCTAGACGCAGGTAAGTCATATTCCGAATTACTTCACAATTTGGCATCCCCACAAGATGATCTGGAATGATCCTCTCATTCTGTATGGCATAATCTGTCAAATATGCTATTTCTTAATGAAATAATTAACCCACGGGGCAGCTGCAGACATCTGCCACCGGTGAAACAGCCACAGCATGAGAAATAAATAAGCTCCAGCATTTGGTTCTGTCGAGGTAAACAGGAGAGAACAAAATGGGACGTGTGTTTTTTTGCCCCCATTGGTTTTATTCCATGCCAGCAGGTGATAAAGAACAATTCAGAGCCTGAGTTAACGACCATCTTTTCTCCCCCGAAACAGCCCATTAAGTTACCCAGCTGTCAACCGGTATTCTTCCTCCTCACTGTCCTCCCAAGCTTCTGCTGAAGTAAGCAATATTACAGGGCAATCAGAAAGCTCTGATGAAGTCTTTAACATGCAGGTACTTTATTAGCTTTTTGTCTGCTCGCGTTCCTTCCCTTTCTGTCTCCATCGTGACAGTGTCTGTCCTTGCTGCTAAGCCCATGAATGGACCCTCAGGCAAGAACTGGAGTTAAGGACAAACCTGTAAACACTCTCCTTGCTTTAGTGGGTTTCCCTCCATGCTGCCTGCCCCTTTAAGAAGACAGGGCCAAGTGGTGGAGAGGCAGGCAGGCTGCACAGGCACAGCTTGAGGGCCACCTCGGTTGGCTTCCCGGGTCCTGGACTCTCGGGGTGTGTGAGCCACCCACATACTAGCCTCCGCTTAGCATTTCTGGCATTGTCTCTTGAAGGAGACATGGTCAGAGAGGGTCCATTGTAACATTTTCTCTACTTTCACATGTATCAGAAGAGTCCCATGATAAAGAAATTATTCTTTAAACAGCTAGTTTTTAGGCATTTTAGAGTGAATGTAAGTCTTGCAATAAAACATTTTCTTTAGACACTGCTAAGGTGGCATTTTGGATAGTTCAGTAAGACTAAGCTGAATTTTTCCCACCCCTATCTTTGGAAAAGGGTCACAATACATGTTCCCAAGGCTGTGCTCGGAGTACATTTTAAATAATGAGAAGGCAGGCCCTCTGCCATTCAGAAGTGCTCGCCTGTCCTGCCCTAGCCGGAAGTCTGTCTGATCATACTCGGCCAGGAAGCTGCTGCGGTTACAGTGCCAGGACTAAGCTGAGCGTGTCCCTGTGGCAGTTAAGAAGCTCAGCTTCCTGTTAAGTGCAGGCAGGCCGCCTCACTAGTCTGTATTCACAGACTTCGCTATATTTCTAGATGACCTTTTCAGTGTATGTTTTCATTTTTGTTGATTTGAAAAAGAAGATTGTGGTAATTTTGTTGTAAATATGTCAGCATCGTGTGAAACTTCTCGACTGTGTATGCTAATGGCTCCCTGTGTATTTCCAGCCAAGTCCGTCTACCTCAAGCTTGAGTTCCACTCACTCTGCTTCACCTAATGTGACAAGTTCTGCTCCTTCAAGTGCCAGAGGTCAGTGACAGGATGTGGGGGAGACTGCGGGTCCCTCAGAACCTTCCAGACCCCAGGAACTGTGGCTTCAGTTTCCCGGACTATGCCAGCTGCCCCTACACTCAGGCTTTCGCCTCTGTACAAGCCCAGCTGTCTCCTGGCTAATGATTCATCCTTGCTTTCCCTTCGCAGCTTCTCCCTTGTTGTCTGACAAACACAAACATTCCAGAGAAAACTCCTGCCTGTCCCCAAGAGAGAGACCATGCAGTGCCATTTATCCGACACCTGGGGAGCCTTCTCAGGTACACCTTGCCGGTGAAGAAAGTAGGAAACGGGAAAGTCTGGGATTACCTCCACAGCCCTGCACAAGCGCACTGCAGCTGCCCAAGGTACCCGGATGGGCAGTGTCAGACCACAGCCGGCTGGGTGAAGAGTCTAGTGTGTTTCCTGCCTGTTGTCAGGGATTTCTCTGTGACCCACATGTCTGGTAGGGGTCCATGGTTGTCCCCAGAGCAGTAAAGTTGAGGGGGAAATAGGAGATGTCTCTAGAATCTTCAATCTGACTCTGTATTTCACTGTTGCTTTGTAAACATTGCAACGGGGAGCGGAGTGTGTTTGCATGTGAATGTAACAGAAGTCTGGGGAATTCCTTATGTTAGCAAAAGATTCTGGAGGAAGGGCATGTTATTGCCTAGCGCTCTTTCTTTGTGCCCATACCTACTGAGAGAGCTTTCAGTTCCTTTCTGACGTCCCCAGGAGGGCAGGAGCAGTCTACTTGCCTTTGGCTTTCTTCTCTCATGCACTGAGGGCAGAGTGGCTGTGTGCCCACGCTGTTCCTGGTCAGAGGTGAGGGAACATGGCCCTCACTCCCCACCGAACTGGCCTTTGAAATGACCCCTCTTAGCCTGAGTGATGGCAGGGCCGTGGACTTGGCCCCTTGGGCACTTTGTTTCAGAGTTGAAGATTTATGTGTCACCTTCAGCTTAATGGATTATTCGGGACTAATTTAGCAGTGGAGAAAAATAGTTACTTCTGCTCTGTCTAATGTCTCCGTTGTTTCTCTACACCATCCTGGCAGAAGTCTGTATCTGCACCTGGAAGTGGATGAGAGCGAGTGAGATTTGGCTTGATTGGTTTCTCTTTGCTGATTGTGTGATCTTCCTGAAAGTCCCAGGGAACCTCCTCTGCGCAACACTGATGTCTTGCAGAAATTATATTTGAATGCGTGCGGCTGAAGCAGCTCACCAGTTCTGTTTCCCTGTCTGTGTCACTCGATGTTGTGAGGGGATTTCACAGTGGGTTCCATCTGCTCGGGAAGAAGCCTTCCCTGATTAGCCTCCCGAGTTTTCTGCTTTGGGTAAAATTTGAAGTGATGTGTATGTTGGCTGAGTCATGATAATGTATAGTGCTAGAGTGTGTATACTTCTGAGGATTTGGCACTTTTTCTTTTAGCATATTAGGTAGAGACATGCCAAATTGGCATTTTTGTAGGTTAAAAATTATAAAATGTTGACCATTACATTTTTTTTTAACCTGACATAGGATTTGAAATATGAAGGAGTTAAAGCCCTTTTGCTACTGACTGAGCTATTGTTTCTCCTTTAATTTTTACTTGCATTTCATTTTGCCTGTCTGGCATTTTTTATTTATAAAGAATACCATAGCTCAATTCCTCTTGACAATTTTTCTCCATTTTTTATGAACATTTATATTTAAAATGAGGCACAAACTTTTAAAATCCTATGTTGTCTTTCTCAAAACCTAAGGCTCTTCTCCCCTTTTCTCTTTCAGTATAAATAAATTCTTTGCTCCTAGGCTCATCATACCATATAAGAAATATGTTGAACAAAGTGCTTCAATAAGGAGATAATCACATCATTTTCTAAAAGGCCTCAAGTGTCACCATATTGTATCATAAAAACAGACTCTTGTCCCTTTCCAGAGGATGCTGTTTAATCATATTGGAGACGGGGCCTTGCCACGCAGTGACCCAAACCTTTCTGCACCTGACAAAGGTGGGTACAAACTAGCCCCTCATTGGTCCTGGGATGTTAAGGGTTTGTTTTGTCCTCATTTTCTCCCATCTTCTGTGTGTCATGTGGAAGGCAGGGCTGGTGATCAGGGCTGGTTTTGCTCTTTAGGGAATTAGTGAAGGACCGTTTTTCATGATCCATTCATTACCTGTTTGCTCGTCAGATTTATCTGGAAGAATGTGAGCATGTCAGGAACACCTCTGTGTAGTGACGCTTTGTTGTCATTCAATGAGTCACCCAGGTAATGCCTGTCTTCCTGAAACAAAGATGCCAATTAGGCTATTTTTTCAGCACAATGAAATTTGAGACTTCCCAGATTGATTCTTTGGTCCCCATCTTTTGTCTCCCTTACAAAGCACATTCAGCCACCTCATCTGTTGTTTATGGTGACTCAGATATGCCTCTTGTAAAATTAAATACTGTTGAAGAATTGCAATCTAGTGCACAATGGAATGTGCCCTGCCTTGAGGTCACACACACGTGAATGAGAACTGAATACATGCACAGCAATAAGTAGCTAATTAGCATCAGCCTTTGCAACACAGCAGAAGATGAAGAGCAGATTAAATGTCATTTCCTTAACTGTGAGGGTGGGGGCTCACAGCAAGTCACCCATTCACCTCTCTCAGGGTCAAGCCTCAAAATTAGGAGCAGCCCCATGGGCCAATGAATCAAAAGTCCCTAATGAAATGTCCCAGTAAAGTGCACTTTAATTGCCATCATTAGGAACTAGACTGTATTGTCATTTGGCTACACTGATACATTAACATTAAAACTTTCCAAAGGGAGATGGAAATTAGTGAGACTGTGGCCAAAATTATTTTAAAGCACCAATTTAGCCATCATGTTACAAGCATTGATCTCTGCCAGGAGAACACAGGAATGTGTTATTTTTCTTACCCCTTCTACCAAGAAAAACCACAAAGTGAATTAAAAAAGGATAAGACAAAGAGTGTTTCAAGAGAATTCTGCCTCATTCAATCCAGTGGTAAAATGTGGGACTCCTCCACTTGTCCATGAGATGGCAGTGTCTACACAGAGAGCAAGCTCCTGAACTCCAGGGCTGGATGTTGTCACTTCATCATGGCACAGTGGCTGTCCCTAGCCTTGCGTGGGCTGCCCTGGCTCCTAGTGGGGCTGCATCTTAATGAAGCATGGAGCAGATGGATTCTAAATAAGAAGGACACTCAGTATTCTACGTTATTGTCTTAGGACATGCATCAGTGGGATCCATCAGTTTCAGGAGCACGAGTCCTTCCTTCAAGGAGCTGATCGTCGAGACGGTGTGGCGGGCCACCCTTTCCCAGTAGTTCTGCCAGACAGTTGAAATACTGGCATGCCATTGCCTTCTCCCATTTTAGGTGCCGCTAGTCCAGAAATTTCCACTAAAAACCAAATTTCAAAGTAGCCCAGTGACCATCTTCCATCTGTTCCCTACTATCTAAACACATTAGTGATTTCCAACAAGTTTCTACACTCTGGTGTGGAGATTTGTAGTTGCATTTGACAGCTTGAGGGAAATGAAAAGATATGCTGTAACCCAGTTAAATGTCAATTCTGTATGGTAACCAGTCTAATAGAGGTTTAGTGTTGAGCAGATATCCTGTTGGGTGGTTTTTGTTTTTTAATCCAGTTGATCTTTTCATTCTGGATAATTCTGACTTTCTCCTAAGATCTCAAGCATTCAAAGGGCAAAGCTGGACCATGTGTTTTTAGCTGTGTTATTCCCTTCCAGCTGTGAATCCTACCCCTAGCAGCTGGAGCCTGGACAGTGGGAAGGAAGCCAAGAACATGTCGGATAGTGGGAAACTTATCTCTCCCCCTGTCCCTCCAAGACCCACACAGACTGGTGGGTATTTGAAGCATTTGAACAATCACTTTTATAAAAATAACTTTTATTGACTGCTCCAGCTTGTCCTGAATTCCTCAGACAAAGGTAGGCATTTGGTTTCTGAGGTAAAAACTCTGGTAGCTTTATAATTTGTTTACAGTGTTCTCCCATTCCCCAGACTTCTGTTCCATGGTTCACACAATAGTCTGTTCCTAGTAAACTCCTCAGGCAGACACTGTATGGCGCTGTCCTCCAGGCAGACTCCATCTTCCGGCTGGGTCACTCGCATTTCCTCTCTCCTCTGCTTGCGCCACCTGATTCTTTCCAGGCTCCGCTAACTCAGCTGCTTTCCACAGCCTTATTTAGGACTGCCGCCAAGGCTTGAATTGCCGCTAAATAGAAATTAACCAACAGTGACTTCAGTGATGGGCAGATATCTGCTGCTTTGAGGCGTCCTCATCGAGGGTGGTGTCTCTCAGAGTGCTGACAGCAGGCACTGCATCCCCTAGCATCATGACAGAGTTGCAGCCTAACCTCAGACCTACTGAATCAGAGCTTTAGCATTTCTGAAACAAGGCCTAGAACCTCATTTTTGCCAAAGCCTACAGGTGATTCTTCTGCTCACTAGATTCTGAGAAGCAGATTCTTCCAAGGGTGTAGCTCGGTGGGAAAGCACATACTCAGCATGCGTGAGGCCCTGAGTCCGGTCCTCAGCACGCAAAAGAAAGGAAAATGAAACTGTCTTTGTGACTTTATAGCACTACATTTACTTTCCTACTGAACAAGCCATTTGCTTGATGGCCTGCGTGGGAGGCAGTCTTTCTGGACTCGGCCAGCTCTTGCGATAAGGAGAGTCCTGTCAGCACTCACCTGTGTCTAAAGAAGCCTGAAGCTTTACAAACACAGCTGGCCTAAAAACAAGAGAAAATATGACACTATTTCTCCTTCATGGGTTTTTCAGGCCTGATCATTCACATTTCATTTGCTTTACTCTAACATCTCCTCCTGTTTTGTTTTTCACTAAGAAAAAAAAGCTGACTTTACCTTTTTAAAAATAAACTACACGCTACCCAGTTTGTTCTAAACTCATCAAATTTAAAAGTGGAGTTGCCAAAAGTTTCGAAAGGCCTATGAGGTCTTTAGCAGAACAAAAAATAGTAAGCTTATGGATCATCTGCATTACTGTCTCAGCGTGACTGCAGGAGATTAAGATTCACCTACCGAATTACTTGTATTTCATTCATGACTTACATATATTCAGCCGCCTCCAATTTAAATCTGGTTGTATCTCTAAAGTTGGGAACTAAAAAGGCAGTTTTAAAGATACAATATTGATAATTATTGTTAAGCAGTAAAATATTGATAGTCCCATTCCTAAGCTAGGAAAACAAGGACACTGATGAAGCTATTTTAGGGCTGTAGGAAAATACTGTTCCAGAGAACTTTCTCTGTGAACATGTGTGGTGAGCCTGAGATGCTGTTAGAACTGCCTGCCTCAAGGGGAACAGGAAACTGGTCCTGTGCCACCATGATGGCAGAAATGCAGCTCCCAATCAGGACTGGCTTCTCCATACATACATGATTTTCCTCCATAACCTGCGCTCCCAGTTGGTAGGGCAGGAGCGCTTGTGCTGGTGTCAGAAGGTGAGGTGTCTGGCAGCTGGCCCCAGATGTCAAGTGGAGACTTCACAGCCCCACAGCATGATGATGGACCTCCTCCCTGCTCCCGTAGGATGCAGTTAACTTGGCAGGCCTGCCGTCCCTTCTGCACTGATTGCTCTCGTAGTCTGTCCTGATGTCATCATCTGTGGTCACTGTTGTGGAGCTCTGTAACCGTCTGTCTTTCTGCCTTCCAGCCTTTCTGTAGTTTTCCCATGAGTTATAAAACTCACTGTGACAGTGCGGTGAGTGGCAGCTAATCACAGAGTGACAGACCCTGCATTCGCTGAAACCTCTCTGTGTGGAATTGGGAGGTGTGGCTTTACCCTCGTCTAGTGACTGTGTCCTGGGTGGCTTTGACTCTTCACAGCTACATGTTAGAGAACTAGATTTGATCCCTAAGCATTGCCTTCACAAGTGCTGGTCCGAGGGGGAAGGCTTGACTGTCTAGTGAGAGAAGCAAGGAGATCACTTTTCCTTGCCATGATGACAAAATACTCAGTACCACCACCAGGCATCAAAGGCAAGGCCGAGTATAGGCCTTTGGGGGGAAATGGAGAACCATTCATCTCTTACACTGATGTGGCCAAGGCTTTCTAGCTTCCTGACTGTTTTGAGAGTACAGGGTGGGGGTGAAAAGGGAGGCTGATTAAATCTGTTCCCATGGGCCTGTTCTGAGCTGCCTGTCTGCTCTTCCCAGTGCTGCCCAGGCCAAAGCCAGCAGCTGTCTCCCATAGTCCTCCCTGGCCCCTCTCGCCTAAAAGCACCTTAAAAGACAGAGATCAAACAGCAGAGAAACATTTAGACCTTAGGGAAAAAGAAAAGACACTGCTCCAGTTCAGGGCTCTGTCACTTTGCTCAGAGCATCATGTGTGATACTTTTCATCAACTTTTCATCAACTGGCCCCTGTCCTGGTAATCCGATCCTCCTCAAGGAATCTTCAGAAGGACATGTTTTAGCATCTCCCCTGTCCTACTCCCCAGCCCCAGCCCACTGCCTCACGTAGGAGGTCTGTACCCACCGCATCATCTCTCTGCATTAGCATTTACAGATGGCCAATAGAGTGACTTTTCTTAACTGAAATGTTCTCCCTTCATCCACAGCTTCACCAGCGAGACACACAACGACCGTCTCCCCCTCACCTGCTGCGCGGTCTCCATTGAAGGTACAGGCCCTTGGGAGGCTGAAGCCAGAGCCTGACCCAGGCTCCTTTTTTGTCTTAGACCCATCCCAGGTACACTGAGGTACTTTCTGTTGTATAGATAAGACATAGGAGAAGATGGCAGGAAAGCAACTCTGGATTTTTGCCTTGAGGACCCTCCCCTGGGGAGGTAGCCATTCTTTGGATTTTTAGCCTCATTCTCCAAACTGTGGCAGCGAGACCCTGCAACTTAGAATCAGTATATATAATGAATCAAGAAAGAAATGGGTCTACAATGTCATTCCTAGGACACTTTCAGTCTAGTCTTCTGGTTTAAAGTACATCTCAAACACATATACACTTAGACTAAAAAAAATCAGTAATCAAGATCTACTAAACATTCTTCTGCAAGGTTTTTGGTTTTGCTTTTTTTTTCTTCTGGCCTTTATCTAGTCTTATCCATTTTGACCCAGCCAAATTCAATTTTCTTCTAATATTTTATACCAAGGATATAATGTATATTACAAATATGTGCTTGATCATGAAAAACAAGATGATAACATGGATTTAAAAATTTCTAGAGAACAAAACTGGAAACCTTTTTAAAGGTCAGATATTTGGTTGGCAGGTAGACAAGGGCTATTCAGCATCTCTAAACACACAAATCGCTCTTGGACATCAACAATAATATTTAGTCCCCATCCAGATTGAATCAGACTGGCTGTAGGGCTTGTCGGAAGCTATGAGAGGTTGGTGTTTAGAGCTGCAGTATCAGAAGCAAGTAAGAGGCTGAAGTAGGTGTTGAAAGAACGACTACTTCTCCCTGAGTGATTCAGGGTTCACATGCTTCATGTCCTTGTTGATGAGATAGTTCTAGCTAATGTGAACAAGACAAATTAGCCTCTGCAAACACACATGGGCGAGTCGTGGTCTGATACATCTGTGCTGTTAAGGATAGTTGCTGGTAGAAATTAAGAACCTGGGAAGCAAAACAAAAAAAAAAAAAAGGAAATCGCAAAGAAATGTGATTTCATTTGCATAACCCACATATCTGATGTAGAAATTTGTTAGTAAGTGCAACTTATTTGCTAGTTTTGTTGTCATTCTGCATTGCAGCTGTTATCATCGAGTATACGTGACAGCGTTTGCTCTGGAAGCCACTGCTGCCGTCCCCATGCGAGGGAAGGAGAGCAAGATGGCTTTTCCACATCTCTGCATTTACTCCCTTGCGGAGAGCTGCTGCCTGTTGTCACGGAGTTATCATCTGTGTTTTTCAGTGTGATTTTGTAGAGTAGCAGTAAGATAATAACTGGCCTAAAGGATTAATTCTTAAAAATAAAAAGAACCCAAGGGCTGAAAATGTTCAGGGAGCTCTCGTTAGCAAGCTGGTGTGTGCTCTCTCTCTGCAGACCTGCATGTGTTATTTTTGCTGGTCACCAACAGTCTTGTAGCCATTTGAAGGAGGAGAAACAGGCCTGAACATTTGTGTTGTCACTCATGGGTTACATTAGAGGGCACACTGCTGCCTTCGCCATGGTGAGGATGCAGTCTGCTGCCAGAGTTGATCTTTTTTTTTGAACAATTGAAAGATAAAGTTCACCCGTTAGAGAAGACTGAACTTACCTGCTTTATTCTGAATGTGGTCTGATTTTTGATAAAAATGGCACTGAGTATGAATCTAATTGGCCACGTTTAATTCTACATTCCTGTTAAATGAAAGGATTTCTGTCTATCAGTGTTGTTTTTTCAAATGAGAGACCAAAGTGGAGTTAGCCTAGTGAGTTAGTATTTCTCAAAGTGTGTTCCACGGAACTTTTGTGTGTTGTTGTGAGAGAGGGTCTCAATATGTAGTGCAGGCTGGCCTTGAACAACTCAGTTATATAGCCCAGGCTGGCCTCAAACTCACACTGATCCTCCTGCCTCAGCCTCCCGAGTGCTGGGACTACAGGCATGCACCATGATGCAGGGTATGAATGTTAGTTTTTTAGGACAGTAAGTGTTGAGTAAAGACCTGGTCTGTGGTCACACAGGTTTAGAAAACCCCAAGGTTAACGAAGTTTGCTTCCTTTTTGTAAAATGTAGCGTGCTAATAGTTTAGCATTTAGCATTTCCCCGTGGGAGCCTCTCTTCCCCACTATCTCTTAGGACTTGTCCTTAGTCCAACCACTTGGGGAAGCAGCACATTCAGATGCCGGGAGGCGCCAGACCCTGACGTACAGTGTATGTGTGAGTGCAGGAGGCTGTGGATGTGACACACTGAGACATTTGGATCCCAGCTAAAGCAGACAGAACTTGCTCGCCGTGAAAACATCATCTCTATTCAGGGAACTCGTGCTGTTATTGGAAAACTGCAAGTTCTTTATGAAATGCCAGAAATCTGGAGTTTTATAATGAAGTTTTCCAATTTTAAAAAATCAGCCAGTGAATCAATTTTTGTTTTGTTTTAAAGCACAACTTGGGCTGCAGCCCCAGGGTCGCCAGTGTGCAGCCTCAGCGCTAGAGTCGGCGCCAGGGTTGTTCTGAGGCGGGAGGTGATCTCCCTGGCCTCTGGCCACCTGCTCAGTGGTCTCCCAGTCTCAGCCCTCAGCTCCCGAGCTCCTGAGCTCCGCCCACCGGGGTAGAAACAGGAAGCGGCCCCTCCAGCTCTCCTCCCAGTTCCTCCCCACACTAGGCCTGGGGCTAGTCACGCGCCCCCCCCCATCACTTTCTTCTTTTTGTATCTGAAAACTAAGGAAGGCGAGAGCAGGGAGTGAACCCTGGAAGAAGGCCTGGTGCAGAGGGTGCCAGTTGCGTTCTCAGTGCTGTGCGTGACCGCACTAGGTGACTGTGGTAGGCAGCTGTGACTACCTCACAACACTCCACACGCTGCGTGGCGCAGACTGCGGAGAGCTGTCGCCCCTGACAGTGGGTGCCAGTGAAGGCCATGGCCACGTTCGGTCCCCCCAGGCCCCGCCGGGGCTGCAGTGGGGGCCTCCGCTCTGCTTACCCGGAGCAGCAGTCCAGGCCCCCTCCGCAGTGACCGTGGTCCTCTTCTGTAAGGAAAGCAGCCGGCCTGGGTTAGGGTCATCCTGGTCACTCGCTTTAGGGCTCTGTCCCCAGGTACTGGCGCCTGCCGAGGGACTGGGGGCCAGGTCGGTGGGGTGGGCGGGGTGGGGCGAAGCCCTCGGGCCCTGACTGCCTTGTCTGCCTTCTCCCCTCCGCCTGCCCTGCGCTGCCGCTGCCGGGGAGCAGGGCTCGGTGCAGTCCTTCACCCCCTCGCCCGTGGAGTACCACTCTCCCGGACTGACCTCCAACTCGCCGGTCCTGTCGGGCAGCTACAGCAGCGGCATCTCGTCCCTCAGCCGGTGCAGCATGTCGGAAACCTCAGGCTTCGAAAACCAGGCGAGCGAGCCGGCGACGCCCGCGGCAGCGCCCGTCTACAGCGGGCCCGAGGAGCCGGCGCGCAAGGAGAGCAAGACGCCGCCGCCCTACAGCGTGTTCGAGCGGACCCTGCGGCGGCCCGTGCCGCTGCCGCACAGCCTGTCCATCCCCGCGGCCGCCGAGCCGCCCGCGCTGCCCCCCAAGCCGCTGGCCGCCCGCGCCGGCCACCTGGAGAACGGGACGCGCAAGACCGAGCCCGGCCCGCGGCCCCGGCCCCTGCCCCGCAAGGTGTCGCAGCTCTGAGGCCCGCTCCGCCCGCCCCGCTTCACGGCCGTTTACAGAATGCGAAGTATGGTGAGAAGACATTTAGCGTAGGCACTTTAATAACGTACTCAGACCTGTCTTTCAGCGAATGGAATTAAAACCTGCTTATTAATATGATGTTGCACAATATTAAAAGTTAACTGATCTAAAACGCCAGATGTTACAGAAAGTACGGCCGAATCTCATTAAAGCGTTTCTCGATTGATTGACGGTGGTAGTGACAAAGACTCCTTTTGTATCTTTTTATGTTCACTTTTTTTACATAGTTTAATCCTAAACCCAATACAATATTGTCAAACAATGCAATGTGTGATAATGTTGTATACTTTTTACTGAATACTTGATACTCCAAGAAAGCTTATTTGTCGATGCACATCCTAACACAGTGGTCCTTACTTTCGAAGACTTCTGTAAGGAAAGCAAGGGTTCCTACTCTTACCGGGAGCAGAATGATCACTGCAGAATTCATCCTCAGAATGAAAGGTGGAAGCAGGCCATTTAGACAGCGTACTTAAGGGGTTGCAAGGATTGGGACTGGAAATTTTGTTCTTGAAACAAGATGCTTCTTTTAAGATTGTTTTTGACATTTGACAACTGTCTACATTCTTAAAACTCTGCTTTATAAATTGGTTGCTAAATGTTTTAGTACCCTGACAACATGCTATCTACTGTATTTCTTTTTAAGGTGCAGTTTGCTTTCAGAGTTTCAATCAGCTAGATTAAGTAAGAGACCCCAGAGGAAATGTTTACTTGAATTTTGTGCTTCCTTACTTGATAGTTTCTTATGTAAAAGGTGTCATTGAAGAAGAGCAGATGTTCAAGTATTAAATAGGCACAAATTACCATGCCCCGTTAATGAGAATTCAGGAATCAATACAGGACAGTATTCAATCAATAGCATAAATGAAGAAAAAGAAATCTTAGCAACACTGTATTAGCATGATTAAATGGCAGAAGGACACCCAGAAGACAAGGACGTTAACTTTCGATCCTGCACAGTAGAAAGAATCCTCCTTTCTTACCAGTGGAGCTTGTCTTCTCAGCTGATCCTGTGGTCATTTTGTAGAAGGATGACTGTAGATGGTTCTAGCTTGAGTACTGCAGATTAGCATCTTAGATCTAGGTAGGCACACAGATGCCCCAGTTGTAGGAGTGTGGGGAAAAAAGCACCTTGTATGTAGAAATGTATTTTGTATCTTTGTTTTATCTTTTACTGACTGTTTATAACACTGAATTGACAATAGATATGAACTCTTAAATATTTTTCCCTCTTTTGTTGGGAAGCTCATTTTAGTTTAACCGTGTTTGTTTTTGTTGATAGCTTACCTGGAAGGCAGTGACCACTTTTTTATACTCTCTTAATGAAACCATTCAGCAGGCATAATGCTGTTGAGGCTGGTTATAGAGGTTTTCTATAATAAATGTTCAAGTATTTTTGTACATAACTGGTTAATTTTAATAAGATATACCATTATGTGTAAAAAAAAGGAAAAAATCAAACAGTTGTGGATGCAGTATGATTGTTATAATTATGCCAAATACTTTATGTATGGAAAAAGAATATTTGTACATATGTGCTTTTAACAATAATTCTGCCATATTGACTTTACAATTTTGAATGTCAGAAAAATTAATATATGTTAAAATATTTATGTTTAGTTGGAAGTATTCATAATTGAGGAAAAGAACATAAGAATTTTAGCTTTGTATCTTGCAAGTTTTGCAGTTGGAAATTTATTGAACTAGTTTTTGCTTTTGATTATAACACTTTGTGTTTGTAATCACATCCTAAAATATATATATATACATATATGTATGAAGCTCCATATTTCTGTTGCTTTAAAGAAGTAAAACCTCCCATTTAAATAAGAGACATAGAATAACAAAACTTCTTTGATTTCTTTTTCCTGTGTAATTTAATAGATTTCTTGATTAGTGCTTTGGCACAGAATAAATCAGTGTTATTTGCTCTTGAAGCCATTTTTTAAAAAATTGGCAATGAACAGTTGAATTTATCATGTGTGTATTTCTAAAGCAGCTACATAGCAGAACATTTCAGGAGATTTTGTTAGCTCAGATGTTCATGTTGGTTGCTGCTGAATGGTAAATATTAAATAAAGTTACCAGATTAATCTTAATATCCCTCTCTTTATTTCTGCTTTGTACCTAGAAGAGCAGGTGATAAATCTCTTGCTCCGATCATAATGCTATTGTTCCCACTTCTTTGTTGATAAATACTATTTAGTTGTTGTTGTTGTTTTACCTGGATTGTTGCACTTTACTCTTCCTCCAGCTCATTTATGCCACAGAAAACAGTGTTTAAAAGGTAAAAGTTTGGGTTACTGTCCTGTGGGAAAGGTACCATTTACTTGAGTGGCTGAGCGTTAATTGGCCTAACCAGAGACATTTTAACAAGTCAAACCATCAAAGTTTGTTTGCATTAGAAAACTTGACACAAACCAGGTAACTACCAGACAGACAAGGGAATGGTTGAATGCCACCTTTGCCAGCTGTGACAGGCTCATCTGTATGCCAGCTTTTCTCCCTGAGTTGCACAAAATGATAAGAAATACAGTTGACAATGATGACAAAACCCCAACTACAAGATTTCTATTAATATACGCTCGTCTTTTAATTTTGTGAGATTGTGTCTATGCTATGTTAGGTTTACAACATCTGTATAACTAAATTCTAAGGAAGCCACTGTCTAAAACTCCTGTCCTATTACATACCAAAGCCCATTTAAAGGTCATTGTCAGTGGCCTGATTGTTTCTCAGCATAAAGTGATTTTAGAGCATTTTTATTACAATTGAGACCAGTATTCTAAATCTGCAAACATATAGCTCAGTTTCCTATGTGAGCTTCTCTCTGGATTGTTAGTGATTATTCTACAAAAGACAAAAAAAAAGCCTAAATTGCACAACTTTGCCTTTATTTGCCCTTTACCCATTAAAAAGTGGCTTGTACAGCATGAACTCTTAGTGATTAAAGTATGTCTTGCTGTTGTAAGAAAGCCATATCAAAATTTTTGAAAAATGCATAGAATACCATCCTATAGCAAAATATTTTTACATATTCTTTTTGCCTTTTTCTGTATTCGTATATTATGTAGTTTTTCTACATCGCTGATTGATTTCCCAAATATTACTAGCATATACAGAGCTGAGTGTATTGTTCTCTGCTATACCAAGCCCCGTCTTGACAGAGATTTATTAATGTCTCAGAAGGACAAGATCATATTTTATTGAAATCCTGGCATTTTGTTTAAGGTGGGTCTTTGAGTATCCATTAGTATTAAGATTATGATGTATTGTTTAGAGTACTCATTAATTCTTGTAATAATCAATGCTCTTGATGTGATTTTCAATGTTGTTCACAGGTCACCAGGTGTTCCAAACACTCCTGAGTGCTGTAAACCTAAAGAAAGATTACTGATTAGGAGATCTGCAACTGGTATTGTGCTTTGACGTTTTGCTCATTGTTCTCAGGCAAGGCTGATTTTATTGGTTAATTATTTGGGAGCAAAGCACCTCAGAGTGAGGCAGACAGAAACAGGGAAACACAGATTTGCCAAGAGTAAGGTGACCCATTCTTGGGCTTCAGTTTCAGTTCTCAGCATACATGTTTTGCATCACAGCGATCGATCATAATGAACCTAGAAATACGACCCTTATTTTTTGTTGAATATTTTAGTGTTTGTTTTCATTTTATTATATCCATATACAAAGCAAAACATATATTCCACAATTTATATAGCCATTCGCCCATGAATGGACATTATTTTATATCTGATTTTTAGTACTACAAATAGAACCACTGAGACCTCATTGCATAGAGCTGTTTCCATGTTTTGCATTGTTTCCTTAAAATAGATTTGACCAAAATTGCAAGGGTTAACAGATAATGAATTTCAGAGTTCTCATATATAAGATGAGGAAAACTAATTTGCCGTGTACCCTTCCTAGTTCTGGGGACCCTAATAAATAAGTCAGATTAAGTAGAGAAAAGCAGAAGTCTGCTAACGTGTATATGCCATGTACGTGGTGGGGAGATACCAAGATAGAGTGAGTTACTCAAAGAATTGGCTTACAAAGAAAAAGAGGTAGAAGAAAGGCCAGGTGTGGTGGCCTAACCAGGAAAAAGTAAACAAAAGCTACGTTTGTTAGGCAGATTTGAGCCCCTGCCTTCTCCACTATTGAAAGTTTCTCCGGATTTGCTTTTGTCTTTCTGGCACAGAGAGAGGACCCTTACAAATGGAGATTCGCTTTATAGGAGTAAGTTTCTCTTACAAAAGGGTAAGTTCTGTTCTGTTTCCAGAGCATCTCTAGTATCTGCTCATCCTTGAGATAATCGGCTCAAAGTAAAACTTCACCAGAGAGCCCTTTTGCCTGTGATTCATCCTGGTGTCTTATGGTCGTATTTCAGAGTCCTGTTTTCTGTATTCTGATCTCCTATACTTAAATACTGGCAAATCATTTCCCAAAAGCATTATACTAGTAATATTTCTGTGACAATTTTTTTTTTTTGTACCAGGGATTGAACTTACGACCTCGTGGTTACCAGGCAAGCACACTTTGGCCACTGAGCTAAATCCCCGGCCCAGTGACAATTCTTTTTAAGATTAGAAACCGATGCAATGTTTTCTTTAATTTTACTTAGTATGTGGAAGAAAATATTGCTACCTTACTTAAATTTTGAGAAGATACTAATAAATCAACTTAATGTTTTATAAAATCTGTGAAAGAAATTGATACCCGGCAAATAATGAAAAGGTGAGATAAAATGTAATAGGCATTAAGGCATAGGCTACCAACTCCTGAAAATGCCTCATCCTAGAGAAGAATTTGTGTGGAAGACATTTGAGAGTCTCTGTTTGTATAGAATTTCAGGCAATCCACAGCATCTTGAACACATACACCTCCTCTGATGCAGAGTTTCTTTCTGTCATTCACAGCCGGGAAGGAGGTGCACATATGAATGAGACCCGCAACCACGGTAAATACGAGAGTCTACTCACCGAGTGCACTGTGTCCAAGAAGGTGAAGCTGATGAAGGAGCTCATGTGTTTGAACTTACATCAGAGAGACTTGCACTTCTCTAAGATTGTTGAAAAATGGGTAAGAAAGACACTGAGAAACCTATACAAATGAAAGAAAAATGTTCATTCCAGAGAGAATGAAAAAATTTTATTTGAGAAAATAAATAACTATAGTATTATACTATGTGAGCTACAGTTACATTGTTATAGAAATGTAAAACATTGATCCTGCCCCAAACTGATATTACACAATGATACTGAAAGTAGAACAGTTATCATCATAAGATGGAACCTATTGTTTCACAAAGTCCAAGAATGAAATCATGGACAGAAAGGAGGTTAAAGAGGAAGTGTTTGTTGGAAATGCAGGAATAAAAAAGGCTTCCAGTAGCCAGAAGGGGTTCCAGAAAGTGGAATGCCATGTGATCTGGGTCGAGAACTCCTCGTGGGTAAATGACCACCTATTAGAAGTGGCTCCATGGGTTTAAAGTGACCAACCATAACTCAGGCTCTCTAGACCAGTTATTCAGTTTCTAGAGTTTAAAAGAAACTGATTTTAAAATAAGCATTTTTAAGTTCCTAGTATAGGGAAGAGCTGCATTTCACATGGACCAAGAAACCCCTTCCCTGGTCAAAGTCCTAGTTTCACTGCCTATTTTTCCTTTAATTTTTACAGTGAGTTGACTGCCCAAACCTACCTCAGGCCCTTTCTCCAGCTGGCTGCTTCTCTGTAAGCTAACTGACTTACCTTTTACAGAAAGATAAGAGGAAGGAAGAAATTAGTGTATGTACAAAGTAACATACTTTTTCCCCATCCTCTGTACATCAGAGCAATCTGGATCTAGCCCACTCCAAAGCACATAGAAAGCTTGTAGCCAGTGTCTACCGAGAGGAACATATATACAGGTAGGAGGAAGGGGAAAGAGGTGTCTCCTGGCCTATTTGAAAACTGCTGGAACAAAGTGATCAGCTGTGAGACCAGCCAGTTTTAATAGCATTATGCCCTTTGTGATGGGTTTAGTGGGCTTGCTTCTGCTGAACCTGCTGTTAGGAGCAACACTAACCAGCCAATAGAAACAACTGTTAGAGAGTTCTAAAAGGAACTCTGCTGTGTTTTAAATGGGTTCCATGGGTTTAAAATGTTCCGTGGTTTTTCATGGGTCAACAGGTTCCTCCTCGGTCATTACTGTGAATTCCTTCATTGTGGTCTTGGTGTGACTAACTGCAGGATTGTTACCTATGCCAGGTTACTTCCCTCTAAGAGGAGAGAGTAATTAATGTATGGTGAGTATTGAGAGGACTCAGGTCTACAGTAAAGAAATTGGCAAAGCTGTCCTGAAAACCAGTTCTTCCTCCATTCAGTCTCTGTATATGGTACCCCCTTGGCTCAGGCCTTGCCACAACTACTCCCCCAAATCTTTGTTCTAAAACAGAGGAAGAGCTGCTGCTCTTGAGCACTGAGCTGCCTGGCCAGACACTGACCTCATCTCGTGTGGCCTCTTAGTCCTTGCTCACTAGTGAGGAAGTCAGGGGAGCTGTCTCGCTGA
>PVJX010024790.1:0-27666 GCA_004027295.1 Dolichotis patagonum | reverse complement strand
ATGATTGAATCTACCATCTGCAGTTTTTCAGGCACCTCAGTGTCAAAGTGCAGACAGATTCTCTCACAAAAGTCTGAAGAGCTTTATCAGGTTTCTGGGTCACACTAATAACTTTTGACATAATGATGAGCTTTTGTGCCTTTCTTTGATGGTTTGGAGAAGTGCTTGACAGGGTTATTTTGTTTCCTTGTGCTGGATTTTGTGCTTCTGCATAGTTTGACCTTTGGAAAAGACCATGGCCACCAGTTCATCAAGGCTGACAGTCTAGTTTTTTTCCTGTCAAAATGCAGTAATGTTTCTGTGTTAAACAGAGTCAGAAGAAATTTCTGACTGTCATCTCAGGTGGGTATTAGATGACATATCTGACCAGGTTAAGTGGGTAAGTGTAGCCATGAAGCAGTGAACCAGGAGGTACCGGGCAAGGAGTCCTGTGGGTGAACAGAGGCATGACTGGATTCTCCAGAGCTACACAGAAGCACTAGCTGCTCAATCTGGTTTTTCCAGAAAGTGTGGTGGCCAACAATGGTGATTTATGTGTTAAGGCAGAATTCACAGGAGTAGTGAGTCACTTTGTAAGATACAGGGGGTAGCAGTTTTTCTTTCACTTTAACTCTGTAATTACCAGAAAAATCCTCTTTAAAATTCTTGGACATTCAGTCTATTACTAGGTGTTGGGATAACAAAACTGCCCCATTCTGACTCCCTTTGTGTATGTAGTGTATCCTTCAATAAAGTTGTAACAGAGAAATGATGGGAGATCCTCAACAGAGAGCCTAATCAGGTGCCCAACTATCCACTTGCCTCTCAGTAACATTGGAACTGCCTGGCTATGGAGACCCTGAATGCAGAGAGGCTTTTTTGCCCCTTTTATATGATCCTTGGAACCACAGTTTAGGGACCAATCAAACACTATAACTTGGAGATAAACCCCTCGATTTTACCATGCCATATAATATGCAGATAAACCCCTCAATTTTACCATGCGGCACAAACCGAATCTTCTATTGCTTTCAACATCCATTGAAATCCTTCAAACAAACTTTCAGCATGACTCATAATTTAACACATTCCAATTCACATTCTTCTATTTTGTTACTTACTGGCAAGAGGTCATTAGGGCTGTCCTTCTACTTGAGATGAACAGTATTGACACACAGACTGTCAGGAGTTCCCAGAGGGCCCCTAGCTCATACAATGCCCTTACCAGACTGTGTTCATTTCCCCTGTTTTGGATTTAGTGAGTTTGAAGTGTTGAGCAGGTACATCCATTCCAAATCTCTGAGGAGATTCTAACGAAATCTCTAGGGCGTATTTTTCCATCAAGGAACCTATAGTGAGGTCCTCGCTCCACCCACTCATGGCCAAAACCTGTTTCCTAAATGGATAATACAACTCTTCTTAATCAGGAAATCAAAATGTTTCACAAAATAGGAACCAGGATAGGAGTGACTCTCAAGAAGTTTTGAAGGCCATAAATAGCTTTATTTACATGATGAAACTGACTTGGATCATTCCCACCAAAAATCATGTCCTGAAATCTCAGTCAGAGAGGTTTTCATGTGGGTTAAAACAGAAGTACATGGCCAGAGGGGCTTGACAACATGGCATTTAATTCCACAATGTGCACCATAGTGGCCAAACATGCATCAAAGTGAACAGCATTTTTGGGAAACAGTTAGTAACATGTACTGGTAACAGGTAATGAGCTAAACTAGAGGTTTACCTAGCCTACAATAGCTACCAGAAACAAGTATTACTGGCTTGTGGCAATTTTATGCCATTATCATATCCTCATTACCTGTGTTCTAAATATGGATGCCACCTACATATTGGTGCAGTACCTCTCTAATATTAATCCAATTGTTCTTCCTATGCATCCTCTAATGCCCCAGTTTTATATCCATTTATATTCTATTCTCTCATCTACTATGCACAACTCAGTGCTAGATATCTAGGTTCCTTTCTTCACCATTTTTTGTATCCCTACTCATAGACACTGTTCATTTTTGCCAAGACAGACTCTGACACTTGCCAATCCCAACTGTTAACCTGGGGGGGGGCTGAATCTTGACTATTTTGGTCAGGTCCTTGCTTGTGATTTGCTCTCCTTTCACCTGTCTGATTCCCACCTCATACTGAATATAGATGATCTCCTCCTCTGCAGCACGTCTTATGAATCTGTTTGATGGGATACTCTCCTACTCCTTCAACATTTAGCCATGAAAGGCTGCCGTGGTTCTGCATCTGAGGTTCAATTCTCCTTCCCATCTTTCACAAATGGGGGTATTATTCTCTGCAAAAACATTCTAGATCTTGTCCAATTAATTTCTCAAATTCCCATTCCCTGCACAGTACAATTTATCTGCCTTCTCATAGTGGTTCGGTCCCTTTCTGTCTTCTTGGCTTTGCTCTCTGTCTTAGTTATTTTCCCTCAGTGCTGACACAAAATACCTAATGTCCAAAATGAAAGGTGGAAAGATTTATGCAAATCACAGTTTGTGAACTTTCATTCCATAATCAGCTGGCTCCAAGACACAGTGGCATGGCACAGGGGCAACACTTCAAGATGGCAGAAGACACAAAAGACAAGAAGAGCACAAGTTGGGTGGGACATCAAGACTTTTTTCATCCCTTGTATTTTAATCAGATTAACACGTACTAGAGTGAGTGTAGCACTCACAAATTCTGCATTACATCCATCTTCTTTCAGAAGATGAGTATGTTTACAAAATGAGAACCCTGGAACCCTGCTGAGTTGCTACATTTAAACTCCTAAACTTCTCAGGTTATCATAATGTATCAACCATTTCATCATCCTTAACAAACTCTTATGTAATCATACAAAAATGGCCTCAGTGGAAATTTTATATCATAGGAAATTTCATCACTCTTTTTAAGACTGTCTCCCCAAAGCTCTAAAAACATTTCTATTCCTAGCTTGCCACACTGTACACAACATTTCAGTCTATGTACCACAGAGCCAGGTATATGCCTAGTTGCCCTCTTATCTAAGCAACTCGAGTCCACAGTCTGAAATTGCTCAGCCTTCTGATGAGTGCTTGCAGCAGTGGTTTCTCTTGGGCTCATGATATACTCCTCCCATGACATGCAGGGTCTCAAATCCTCATCAAATCTCTCTCATCTTCTATCCACTTCTGGAATCTTAGTTGCATGCACTTTTCATAGAAATCGTTATATTAACTGTAGCTGTGTGTCCTAACTTTGATTCTGCCTCTCCTCTCATACCCACTCTGCCTCTTTCTGAGATGACAGATTCCTTTGTCTGTATATCTCTTATCAATCTACCAATCTTCCCCTTTCCTCATATATCAACTTTCCCCTTGTCTACCCTTTTATCACACTTTGCATATTGATGCATATTTCTGTAAGGCTTCCTATATTTTGTCAGCTAAGAGAGGATTGGCAGTTGTCTAACATGATACTATTATAGAAGCTGCAGATCTTCCCTCATGAACTAGATCTAGACATGCTGAGCAGGTTGATCTAACCTGTGCAATTGTCTTTGCCTAAGCCGTACTGATAGACAAGTACCGATATGTGTTTAACATACTTCACAATCACACTGCCATATGAGCAGAGAGAGGATTTCTCACCTTTCAGGAATTATCATTTACTAATGACCCTTGCATTAAGACTCTCCTGTTGGCAGCTCTTTTACCAACACAAGTTACTATACTTCATTGTATAGGACTCCAAAGACTGTCAGATCCCACAGCCACTGAAAATTCCTTTGAATATAAAAGCACAAAGGAAGCAGATAATCTCTCCCACCATATTATAAAAGGCCAGTACTTTGGCTTTTCATGCTTTCTCCACTGCCTACACGTACTCTGAGCATCAAAAGTACCAAAACTGCCCCACAAAAGATTGATGGTTCTTAGATTAAGGAAGATTAATTTTTATTTCCTCACAAACTCACACTATCCTTTCATACCTTCATGCTAGTTTTCATATGTTTCAATTCCTTAGCTGGTCTATTTGAGTCTCTTATCTGTTTTCCTTCCTGAAACCCCCTCCCTAAGATTATTACAGTTCAATGTCCTGTCTTCCAAGTTACTACGCCCCAAGGTTCTCTGTGACTTCTTCCTTTACTCACACCCCAGACATGTGGCTTCCCACAAATCAAGGACTGGAAGAATGACTTACAAGAACACCATGTGTATGAGCATTAATATATCTTTCAATCTGGGTTGATATTTACACTGGATAGAGTGTGTAAAGATTTTCTACAAGTTTAGGAAAAATTATAGTAGTCACACACTCTTTTCTATCTGACATAATTTGTGTTGTACTGATAACTGATGGTCAACCTAAACACGAGCTTATCTGAACCAGCATAGTATTGAGTAGAGATAGTCCATCTGAGGATTTCCACTAGCATAAAAATGAGACCTGGACATGCAGAGTAGTGCTGTTGTGAGATATTGTTTTTTTGAAAGCTGTTAGTTCTCCTGGAAGAGTTGTCATGCTGGAATCTATGATACAAGTTTGGCTGTCATCATCAGAGTAGCTCAGGACCTTGTGCCTGAGTATGGTAGTGGATCACATTGTGGGAGCTCTGGCCCCTACTTTGAGCATGGCTTCCTGACTTCATGGTGGAAAATGCACACTGTTCCATCTCCAGGAGAAGCTTGTCATGTTCATTTCCTAAAATGAACCAGGCTGTTCTCATCACTGGAGAAGCTAGAGACATCTTTGTCACTGAGGATGATGGTGGTAATTTCTGAGGGATCCCTTGTCCTTATTTTGAGCATTGCTTCTTGGCTCCATTGCAGAACATTTAACCTACTGGCAGAGAACCTTCATCCCACTGGCAAAGACTTTCTAGTTTCCACCACTGACCTTTGGGCTTCCTCAGCGCAGATCCATGAAATGTTCTTGTATGAGTCATTGTTCTTGGCTCTAGGTCTTCAGGTGGATTCATGGGAGGAATTATCATGGGCTCTTGGTCTTCAGCTGGACTTATGCAAGTCATGGTTATGGGAGCCAGCACCTCAGCTAGATTCTCTAGGTTGTTATTATGTAGAGAATTTTCCTGAACATTCATTGCATTTCACTGCTTTGAAACCATTTTAAATATTACTATAAATTGTGTGCCCTATATGTAATAATTTTCCTTGCAAACTCTGACTAAAATATGATTACTCAATGTGGCTTCCCTCCTGCATTCAATCAGATAATAGATCAAAATTTCTAAGTCTGTTTATGAAAGAAATGTCTAAGACGGTAGGGATCCACTAAAATTTACATACTCCTTACCAACCTCAATCCTCAGGTTAAATAGAAAAAGCTAACACTACTCAAAACCCGGCTTAATAAGCTAACACTCCAACTACAGAAAGACTGGGTTTGCCTACCAAAAACTGATCTTTTAAGAGTTGCCTCTATTCCTAGATATCCTTCAGATGTGCCCTTTGAACGTTTATAGTGGAACATCTTCCTGCTTGGACCACTTTAACCCAGAGACAAGACCTATTAGAGATTATCTGCCAGATTAACAAATCTAAAAGAAATAAAACATGCAGCTAACCTTTTCCTGCCTTCTCGTGATCGCTGACCATATTATGGTAACCTGGCTAAAAAATTTGTTTTGATAAAAAATTTGAAACACTCTAACAGTTTTTAGTACTCTATTCTTATGTTGAATTTCTGGGATGGTGATTATTATGTGGCTGGTTGTAGTTTTATTTTGGTTATAGCTGTTTAGAGTTCTATATGCTTCACTTATCCAGATGTCAGTCTCTCTTCTCATGTTTGAGAAGTTTTCAGCATATAGAACTCCATAATAATCACCATCCCAGAAATCCAACCTATGAACAGAATACTAAAAACGGTTAGAGAGAAAAGAAAGATCACCTATAAAGGAAAATCTATCAGAATCATGGAAGACTTCTCAACACAAACAATGAAATCAAGAAGAGCATGGAGTGAAGTATTTCAGATCCTAAAGGAAAACCACTTCCAATCCAGACTGACATACCCTGCAAAGCTGTCCTTCAAAATGAATGGAGAAATAAGATACTTCCATGACAAAGAACAGCTGAAGAACTTCATGAACACCAAATAAATCCTACAAAGAATAATGAAAGACATTCTAGATACACATGGGATAAAACCACCAAGCAAGGCAGACAATTAAACAGAATGGAAAGCTAAAGACAGCAGAAAGATAACATGTCAACAATAAACCAATATATAGCAGTTACAGCCATTAATGTAAATGGCATCAACCCACCAATCAAAAGAAACAGACAGGCAGAATGGATCAAGAAACAACATCCAACCATATGCTGTCTACAAGAAACCCATCTAACCCAAAAGAACACTCATAGACTGAAAGACAAAGGATGGAAAACAATACTTCATTCAAAAGGAAACCAAAAAAAAAAAGCAGGAGTAGCATTCATGTTGGCTGGCAATGTGAATTTCAAACCAAGAATGATCCAAAGAGATAAAGAAGGTCACTACATACTAGTTAGGGGAAACCTTCAAGAGGAAGAGATAACAATCTTAAATATATATGCACCAAATTCCAGAGCACCCAGCTATACAAAGCAAATACTAACAGAAATGAAAAATCAAATAAGCTATAATGCAACTATAACAGGAGACTTTGACACACCATTGACCCAAAGGGATAGATCAACTAGACAGAAAATCAGCAAAGACGTAACAGAACAGAATCACACCTGTGAACCAATGGACTTAATAGATGTACACAGAGTGTTTCATTCAACAACATCAGTATACACCTTATTCTCATCAGTACATGGGACATTCTCTAAAATAGACCATATACTAGCCCACAGAACATATTTAAGTAAATGCAACAGAATTAAAATTATCCCATGCATGTTATTGGATCATAGTGCTGTGAAACTACAAATTAATGATAAAAGAAAGTGCAAAAAACCTACAGACACATGGAAACTGAATAATACACTCTTGAGCAATCAGTGGGTCACAGATGAAATTAAAGAAGAAATTAAAGAATACCTACAAATAAATGAAAATACAGACACAACTTACCAGATCTTGTGGGATGCAATGAAATCAGTCCTCCGAGGAAAATTTATTGCCTTGAGTTCCCACATCAGGAAGACAGAATGAACACAAATAAACAACATGATGCTACAACGCAAACATCTAGAAAAAGAAGAGCAAGCTAAACCAAAAGCCAAAATAAGGGAGGAAATTATAGAGATCACAGCAGAAATTAATGCAACAGAGACCAAGAAAACAGTACAAAGGATCAATGAATCAAAGAGTTGGTTCTTTGAAAGAATAAATAAAATTGATAAGCCCCTGGCCAACCTTATTTAAAAAAGGAAAGAAAAACTCAAATTCATGCAATAAGAAATGCAAACGGTGAAATTATTACAGACTCTGGAAATACAGAAGATCATCAACACCTACTTTGAAAACCTCTACTCTCATAGGTTCGATAACACTGAAGAAATAGACAGATTCCTAGATACATATGAACTATCAATGCTGGATCAGGAAGATGTAAAACTGCTGAATAACCCAACTTCGATTACTGAAATTGAAAATGTAGCTAAGTCCTTGCCTACAAAGAAGAGTCCAGGCCCAGATGGATTCACTGCAGAATTCTACAAGAAATACAAAGAAGACTTAAGTCTAACATTCCTGAAAATCTTCAATGAAATTGAAAGGGTAGCAATTCTTCCTAAGTCATTCCTGAAAGGAAATATCACTCTAGTACTAAAACCAGTGAAAGACTCAACCAAAAAAGAGAACTCTAGGACAATCTCCCAATTGAACCTAGATGCAAAAATTCTCAATAAAATATTGGCAAACAGGATGCAGCAAGTCATCAAGAAGATTATACACCATGAACAAGTAGGATTCATCCCAGGAATGCAGGGATGGTTCACCATATGCAAAACAATAAATGTAATCCACCATATCAATAGAGCCAAAAGGAAGAACCACATGATCATCTCTATAGATGCAGAGAAAGCTTTTTATAAAGTCCAACACTCTTTCATGATAAGAACCTTACAGAGAATTGGAATAGAAGGTCTTTATCTCAATATGGTAAAGGCCTTCTATGACAAACCAACAGCCAGCATCATATTAAATGGTCAAAAACTGAAAGCCTTTACCTTAAAATCAGGCACAAGACAAGGATGTCCATTATCACTTCTGCTATTCAACATAGTACTGGAAATACTAGCCAGAGCAATAAGACAGGAAAGAGAAATAAAAGGAGTAAAGATAGGAAAAGAGGAAGTTAAATTATCATTATTTGCAGATGACATGATACTTTACACAGAAGATCCCCAAAACTCTATTGAAAGACTCCTAGATATAATTAACAAATTCAGCCAGGTAGACGAACACAAAGTCAATACACAAAAATCAATAGCATTTCTTTACACTAACAACAAAAGTACTGAGAGAGCAATAAGAGAAACTAAACCCTATAAACTAGCATCCAAAAAAAATGATATACTTAGGAATCAATCTCATGAAAGAAGTAAAAGAGCTATACAGTGAAAATTATAATACCCTGAAAAAGGAAATCTTAGAGGACCTAAGAAAATGGAAAGACATCCCCTGTTCATGGATAGGAAGAACTAACATTGTAAAAATGATATAATCAAAACCACAGACTCACTCAACAATAATAAAGTCAGTATGATACTGGAATAGAAACAGACCAGAGGATCAGTGGAATAGATTGGAAGATATAACCACAACCACAAACTCACTCAACAACCTTATCTTTGATAAAGGGGCCAAACATGCTCGCTGGAAGAATGACAGTCTCTTTTACAAATGGTGCTGGAAAAACTGGCTGTCCATATGCAGAAGACTAAAACTAGACCCATGTCTATCACCATACACTAAACTAAAATCTAAATGGATCACAGATCCACATATTAAAACAGAAACACTAAAACTGCTGGAATACAAAGTAGGTAAAAATCTCAAAGATATAGGGGTAGGAAGAGAATTCATGAACAAGAACCACTGTGCCCACTAGGGTGTGTAATGTACTGTTTTTAATGCTATATTGGTAATCATCTGTGTGTGTGATCTGAAATAATCTCAGTAGTAACATCTTTTTATTTAATATGCATTACAAATCTTCCATTGAATAGGGTCAGGGACACCTGTGATACATGAAAATTTGTCCTCTGAACTCCCAAATATCTCTTACCTGGAAAAATTATGTGCCGCATCCTTTCTGTAGTAGAAGGTACAGTGTACTTTTTGGGTTGCAGGTAATAGGAGTTCTTATTTGGAACTGCACTGAAACAACCCACGTGGAAGATGTGTTGGGACACATCTAGGGGCATAGCATGAAATGCATTGGAAAAGCAAGGAATTGAAAAGAAACCCTGAGCTCTTGGTCCCTGTGGCTGATGCCAGGATTCTGAGGAATGAACCTGCTGGGCTCATTCCTATACTGTGTCTTCAACAGCATTGTTGTCTGAAGTCTACAGAGAAGACACAAGCTCTTCTATATGGTGCTTTGCTGTTTTCCTAGTAGGATTAGTATGAAAGTTTTCTACTACAAACTCTGGACACTTCACTATGTACGCCTGCATGTAAATTTTTTGTCTGCATGTGTATGTGTGTTTGTGGGTGCATGGAAGTGTGTATCTGGTATGTACATATTCTCAACATGAAGTTGCTGATCCATGAATTAAAAAAGAGAGATGATTGATTTTCTATTATCTTGTTTTGAAGGTCTGTATCACATTCACTGTTTACTTTTTTTTTATCGGTACCAGGGATCGAACTCACGACTGCCTGCTTGCAAGGCAGGTGCTTATGCCGCTGAGCTAAATCCCCAGCCCCTACATTTTTTTATTGATTTTGTCCTGTTTCATTTTGTTAGGTTTTATACTCTTAAAAATAAACAAAATTTAAAGATGCTTTTGGTGGGATTGAAATAA
Organism: Dolichotis patagonum; assembly: GCA_004027295.1. Classification (NCBI taxonomy): domain Eukaryota; kingdom Metazoa; phylum Chordata; class Mammalia; order Rodentia; family Caviidae; genus Dolichotis; species Dolichotis patagonum. Next base: position 17,713 of record PVJX010024790.1, on the reverse strand, counting down.
GAGAATTGAATCCTGCTTCAGGATGAAATTATAGATTGAGTTCTTTGAACACTAAGAGGCTTCTTTGGGTGGCTACACCTTACACTGACCCATTTATTAAAGAAGCACAGGGAGTGTTGTTAAGCAATTCATGAGCTGAAAAAGAGCAAGAGACAGGTAAATATACTATATATGATTGTGAAGACAGGAACTCTAGGAACTTTCAGTTCAACATCTCATTTACTTTTTTATTCAAGTGGGATTGAATATATATTCCATTTCTTTGACGTTCATAACTCTCTTTAACTTTTCACCACTAAATCTATGAACACAGGTAAAATACATGTTCCTACAAAATATAGATACTATCTAAATTTCTAAATTGATTTCATTGAGTTGTGCCAATAATCTGATTTCTCATGGAAAATACAAGCAAGATTGTTCCCTCTAATTATACTCTTGAAAACTCTCTTTTGGGTTTTTATTCTGAAGGTATTTCGGATCATATGGTAAGGACGGTGCAGCCCTGTAGTATGAAGTTTTGGAAAGTACTAAATGTGTGTTTAGAGTGCTTCTCAGAGTATCACAGAAGTCTGTGAATCATGAGAATTTTGGTTTCAGGACCCCACATGTCAGATCGAAGTGTCTCCTGCTCTCTTCCACTTGAATTCTCATTTGCCTCAGTCCTCATTTAGTCACTGGATTAAAGAACCATTCCCAGATAAGAAACAGTCTCAAAGGAGAAAGTAACTGGAAAGTTGTAATTTGTCTTAGTAATTAACAACTGGAAAAGGTTTTGAAGGTGCACTTCACTTCCGCCAAAGACAGCACTGCAATGGGAGGGTGAAGTGATAATTATGATATGAAGGCAGATGAAATCATAGACTCACAAATACATACCTCAGTTCTAATCGGTTCTCCCACAAGTTTACTAGGTGTCAGAGAAATCACAGATCAATAAGAGTCTTGGTAACTGCATAGAGCCAGATGAGTATGTGTTATCAGTATCAGAGGCAGAATATGATCAAGGAGGAGGTCGATGAGCAGACTGACTTTTAACCACAATTGGAAAAGTTATTGTAGGTTTGAGATGAGACCAGTGACAGAGCCATGTGGGAGTCAAGCATAAGTTCTGAAGTATGAGATGACCTAAGAGACAGAGGTAGGTCTCACATCCTTGCAGAATCCAGTAGCTCAGTTTCCTAATGGAGTGTTGTAGAATTCATAGTGACACCAACTTGTGATGTGTAGCAAAGTTATAATGGAACTTGAATTTCAGGAATTATAACTTGAAAAGCCAATGTTCTGATTGTACTTGGAGACTCAATAGACAAGGCTATTATGCATCTGCACACAAAATATCTGAGTTTACAATCATCACTTCTGTAGTCATCATGGAGTGGTTACATCAGAATCTCTGCAGCAGGAGTAGAAAGGATTCCTCTCACTTGATTCCTGTGCCCCACATGAAGGATACTGCAGGTGTAGAGTGGAGACAGTGAGTGTGTCTCTGCTACAAATATCTGTCTGAAGATGTTCTAGTGTTCACTTTTCACTGTAGCAGCTGGAAAGATGCATCCACACATTTCAGATATCTATCATGCTGAAATTAATTTGTTAATATAAGTAAAATTTGTTCTGTCATTTCTATTTATAGAATGCACATTTATCACTTTACAGCTTCCATTTGGTAAATCTTAATCTTACTAATCTTAATATTTCTGTCAAATAATTTTGCCAATTTATTAATTCATATATTCAATTATGGTAAGTGTATCCTTGAAAGTTCACATTAAATTGGTACCTCCTTGGAATATATTATCATCTATTTGCATTTAAGAACCTTGTATATATGAAAAAAACATATTATGATTAGATAATTGTAGTTGAACATTTTTCTCTGACTTAAGACCAATGGAATTTTCTGTTGTCATCTAAGAAAAGTAATAGAGACTTGCAGGGAAGTGTAGCATCACATTAGAAGCTGTGCCCATATATTTTATAGTAAGCTATAAAATTTCTCATAATTGATAATGATTTCTATGATAAACATGCAGACAAAGGCAAAATTTTGCAAACTAAAACAATAAAAAATAACGCACATGTACACAAAATACAAATTGGAGTAGACTGTAATTATTAAAAAACCTGTCTCATGCTCTAGTGCAAACAGTGAGGTTAAATATAATTTACTACAGCTGACTTTCAGATACAAATGTGCACCTAATTAGGGTGGGAACTAGACATGTTGCCCAATTCTGTTTTTCATTAACTGTGCTCCTCTTTAGAATGAACATAATCACAGATCATGCCTCATTAGTGGTTAGAATACATAACATGCATGGATTCCCTAACATGGATTTTTATAACTATCAACTCATTTTCAGTTCCCAACTTTATTGTTGGAAACTTCTTAAAGGAATAAAAATCTTCATGTACATAACTGTAAGTGTATACTGATGGGCAGAAAATTGGATTTCAGTTCATATAGATAAATATAGGCCATTCTGCACACATCTCAATGCAGGAATATCTGCTGTGAAGACAAATATCACAGACTGGACCTTTCTCAATGGCAACCAGTGATTTGGCAATGGCATTGGTATATTTATCTCAGATACACATTGGAACACTGGGAAATTTCTCTCTGCTTCATCAGAGTTCCTATCTTCATTTAAGTAAGTACAGATTAAGGTCCACAGATCTGATTCTCAAGCACCTGTCTATAGCCAACTCCTTGACAATTCTGTTTAGAGGGGTTCCTGAAACCATGGCAGCATTTGGACTGAAAGATTTCCTCAGTGACCAAGGATGCAAACTTGTTTTCTATGTTCACAGAGTAGGCAGGGGTGTGTCGATTGTCAGCACCTGCCTCTTAAGTGCTTTCCAAGTGATCAAGATCAGCCCTGAGAACTCCAGGTGGTCACAGCTTAAGTTAACAGCCCTGAAGTATTTATGTGTGTTCAGTACCCTCTGTTGGATTCTCCACATGCTTTTAAACTCAATTGTTCTTATATATGTTACTGATAAGTCATACCACAAAAATATCACATGGAGAATAGAGTTTGGATACTGTTCTGGTGTTCGCCCAAAAAAACTCTGGGACAATCCTGCATGCAGCCCTGCTCTCCCTCCCTGATGCACTGTGTGTGGGTCTCATGCTCTGGACAAGCAGCTCCATGATTTCCATCCTGCAGAGGCACAAGCAAAGAATACATCATATTCACAAGACCGACATCGCACATAGATCCTCTGCTGAAACCAGAGCCACCAAAACCATCATTGTCTTGGTCACCACCTTTGTATACTTTTATACCCTCTCCTCCATTTTCAAAACTTTTTTCACATTGTATAACAATCCTAACAGGTTTCTCTTGAATGTTGCTGGTGTGGTCACTGGAGGTTACCCAACTGTCAGCCCTTTTCTGCTTATGAACAATTATCCAAGTGTATGCCAATACCTTCTTGGCTGTGCAAGGAAAACAAAAATCTGTAATGTTATGAGGTGCACATCACAATCTTAATTTCATGACGGCCATATATTTGCATAGTTTTGGAAAATTCTGTTGTTTTCTATTTCGCTCACTGAATACATTATGAACATAATTGTGAAACATCCACACTTAGCAAGGGGTGATAAAATTAAATGACTAATGACCAATAAGGAGAAATAAAATTTAATACTGATTAGTAATTAAATATTACATAATGATTCTGTAAATAATTATCACAATGCGTCTTGATGAGAATTTTTTACTTCCTATTCTTTATTGTACATGAATGATTTTTCTTTGTTGAGAAATATGTTCCTAGGCTACAGTAACAGTTTTCTGTATTTACTCTAAACCATGGCATCTGTTATATTTAATATTTTGGTCATCCATTCATTAACAGCTTGTGTTTTCATGCAGAAGTGAATGTGGTGCAGTGAGACCAGAAATCATATGTAACAAACTTTAGGTCTTTTTCAATCCTGATAGTTGAGTCATGGTGTTTATCATATTTACTCACAAGAACTAGTTTATTAAAAGCCTAAAATACAATAAAAATTAAAACATGAGAGAAGAAACAACAAAAATGTGGGTTTCAAATTTATAAAAGAATGACATTAATGTGTTGTTCTATCCATAGAATTTTCTTTCTTTATGTTCTGTTGAGATGGACATTTTGGTCACGGAGGTAAAAAGAAATTATGCAAAGAATGTTCAGTTATTGTCTTTTAGCTTTTATCCCTTGTTTTGCTGCCCCAAATGAACCAGAGTCTTGTATCTTCTCTTCTCTTCCATTTGTCTTCTGGTCCAAAATACTCTGGTACAATTTGGAGTCTAAATGTTCAGGAGGATTTGTATTCACAGGATCAAAGATTTTCAAAGCATAGAAGAAAAGTCCTCTCCATTGCGATAAAAATACCAGAATTTTTCTCAGATCCCTTTATCAAATATTTCAGCTGTGATCCACAAAATAATTTTAAGTACAGTTGGAAAACAAAAAGGCTAGAACTTTATCATCTCTCTCTGTGTCTGTGTCTGTGTCCGTGTCTGTGTCTGTGTCTGTGTCTGTGTCTGTGTCTGTGTCTGTGTCTGTGTCTGTGTCTCTGTCTGTCTCAGTCTCTGTCTCTGTCTGTCTCTCCTCTATCTCTGTCTGTTTCTTGTTGTCTCCCTCTGTCTCTCTGTGGCAAAGAAGAGGTAATATCTCTAGTATTATCATGATGAAAATTCTCCTGAGGGTGATTTGGGGTAGATTTGCCTGTGCTGCATGTTGAAAGATTGTGTCTTCCTCACTGGAGCTTGTTTTCTGTGGCACAAATCAGTGAATGCATCTCAATCTTTGCTCTTTCATTGTACCTGAATGTTTTTGGCAGAGGTAAGGTAAGGACAAACACACGAAACTTATATGATTTTGTTACCAGGAATGAAATAAACTTTCTTAACAAACACATGTGTCCAGTGCCTTGCATAAGTATCTTCAAAAGTGGCTGCTTTCACTTGCAGATAGTGTGCTATCTAAAACTGTTCACATTTCCTTGCAGTATTAAGATCAGGAAGGAAGAAAGGAGCAAAAATTAATTTTTGAGAAAGCGATAGAGAAGTACTTTTCCTGAACTTTGTTAGGATTGTGGAAAATATCCTCAAAGAAAGCAGAAATTTCTGAATTCAAACCAGTGCTTTAGGATGTTGTGAGAGTATCTCTCTATTCAACCTGTAAGTAAGGTTGCATGTGAGACACAGGACTAAAGGCATTCATCTAAATGTACCTTGTGTTTACACTTTCTCATATGAAAAAGAGGATGTGTGACAGTTCCGTACTGATTAAATATTTAGGGTTAAACAGTGACCAATTCTATTTATGTCCTTGAATTCCATGAAGCAACATAACTGCTAGATTCTGAAAAGAAATATCCCTTGCTAGTGAGTTGTTCATTTGGATGAGTAACTCCCTATGTACTGCTGAATTCTCTGTGTTCCTTCAGCAGCTTCAGTAAATATCAAAATAATTAGGACTTTGGAGAAAGAATACACACAGGCATCTCTAGGGCTTTAAGGGTAGTCACCCGTGTCATACAGAGATCTTCCAGTCAGCTAGGAGCTGTGCTGTACACACTGTTGTGCTTTCCACTCTGAGTAGTGTGAGTACCTCTGAAAGTGTAGTAGGATTCTCCATTCCTAGACATACCTCACTGGAAATTTTGAACTTTCCTCTGGTTTTAACCTGTCATGACCTCTTGGCCACCTGTTTTCATTAGTTCTACTCTGAGCATCTCAGTGGATCATGAGACCTGCCCTACCTGTAGCACAAACAAATTGGCATCCTACCCCTCCAGATTCTCTGTGTCTTTAATCTATATATTGGTCCATAGGTTGATTATGGTTGGAAACTTTTAGGAACCTCATTGCTTCAGCAATTTTCAGTATGAGTGGGTGCCGCTTTGAGCCAAGTCAAATTTTGCAGCATGGCTCTCTCACCTCTAGATATTCAGCAGTGTGTGGAACATTCAGCCTAGAGAGGTGGTGGTGAGCCTGTGTCAAGCGTTCCTCAGCAGGTTGCTTGAATCATTGAAAGGTCTAAGAGGTTCACTGATACTATCCTAGAGCTTTCCAGGCTGTGAAACCTGGACTGACATAAAAGGTCCAAGACACAGCCTATACCTGAGATGAATACACACTTCTCAGATGAAAAATACGCATGGCATATATATATGAAAAACAAAAAAATCGAACATCATCATTCATTCAAGGGATGCAAATTAAAACATCACTGAAATTCTGTTCACTTAGGAAAGAGTGGCTATCATCAAAAATCAACAAATAACAAGTAGCAAATGTTAGAGGGCTTGTGGTGTAAAATAAATGCTTTGTCCACTACTGGTAAGTTTGCAGAATGTTACAACCACTGTAGAAATCAGTATAAAGTTTCAAGTTTATTTTTCTTCATAGCTGAGTAGTATTGTATTGTATAAAATGACCACATGGTATGGAAAAAGGCAAAATAAATTATCATGACAAAATAGTAGGAGAATAATAATATTTAATACTTTGAATGATATTATCTTAAATGAGTTGCTCACGGTACAAGGTATGGGCATAAGAAATTTTCAATCAGTATTAGCACAAACCTTCATTTTTCATGAACCAAAACACACTAATATTATAACTGACTCAGCTTTTGCCCTTTTCCTTACTGTTCTATCACATTCCATCCACCCCAGTTCTGTTTTTCCTATTGAAAAATTTCTTCCCTTTTCACAATATTGATTGTGCATTTTAGCCTTTATTTACACATTCAGTTTCTCCTATAGGGGGACACTATGGTATTTACATATTTGAGTCTGACTTATAGCACTTATGGCTGTCATATTGAAGCTATTTACATTCATAGTTTTAGCTGATATATCTTGGTATGCTTACCTTGACACATTATTTTCCTCATGTAGGTTCCATGCTTTCTCCATTCTGTTTACTTGCTTGCATTGCCTGGTGGTTTCTTTCTTTTATTTTTCTTGCAATTGTGGATATTTTTATGTCTATCTTGAATATTTTTCAGTACTCTTTATAGAATTGGTTTGGTAATCATGAAAATCTTCAGTTGTTCTTTATCATGGAAATATCTTATATCACCATTAATTTTGAAACATAGTTTTGTAGGATACATCAATCTGATTCAGAAGTCAGATTGTTTCAGGATTTGAAATACTTCAATCTAAACTGTTCTTGATTTGAGGGTTTGTGTTGAGAGTCTGTGATTGTAATAGGCTTTAACTGATAGGTGATCTTCTTCTTTTCCTTAATACCTTTTAGTATTCTGCTTTGTGCTAAGTTTCTGGGATTGTAATTATAAAATGTCTGGGTTCACATTAATTTTGTTTATGGTGGTTTAAAGTTCTTTATGTCTCACTTATCTGTATTCAAGATTCTGTTCCCAAGCTTGGGGAATATTTCATTTTTTCTGCTGCTAATTGTCATTTTTGTCATTTATGTTGACTCCTATTAATATCTATTTACTGAAAATTATGAGTCTTGCATTGTTTTACTTTGCATCACCTTGCAGATGTTGAATTGCTATTTCTAAATCCCATATTATTTTAAAGATATCTTTCCTTTAGTGATCAATAGATACGAACCTGTCTTCTGCTATGAGTGATTGAAGTTGGAAACCAACCAATGGCAATGCCAGACATGAACCTACTAGAAAACAAAGAGCTCCCAGCTAAGCCACTTGAATAAGATGCTGTAGCCCTGAAAAACAGAAAGCTCCTAGACAATCCAAACAATGGGTGGCTAGACAGAGGGGCTGAAATTGGCATAATCTTTCCCAGTATATAAGTAAACCTGCTGCATTGGTTGAGCAGTACCTTTCCTCCCATCATGGGAAAACCCAGCTGGGAGAAACCCCAGCTTTGTCTTTTTCATTTTGTCCCATTCTCTTGTGGTCCTTAACCCCAAGAACCTAGGGAGCCACACTGAATCATGTCATATGTAGCAAAAACATGGACATGGTACGAGATTGAGGGCAAGGTGACACTTCTCCTGTGCATTCAACTTAGGGGAAGAAGTGTGTTGGTATAGGTCATAGTCATCACTGGAGTTTATTGATATTGACTTCATCAGTAAATAGTGGGGCAGTGAAACTCCCTTATTCTCTAGTACTAGTTAAAAATGGGCCTGAGAGAAACCATTGCCCTGAAAACAAAAACAAAATAAAAAGTTACATTGATTATATCAGTTGTCTAACTATGGGACAAACTTATTCAAGAGAATCACAAATGTATAAGAAATGGTTGTTTTTTTGATTCCAGTATTTACATTACTTCTGTGGATCTGTGTTAGGCAGTGTCTTACTGAACTTAATCTTTTTGAGACAATTGCAATGGAATTGGCTCCAGTCACTGTTTCAGAATCGGGTCTCAAGCAGGGAAAAGATGGCAGCATGACCTCCATCCTGATAATTTTAACTGAGCCACTAACTGTCCATTCAGCAAAACCTTCAACTATCTGTCCAAAGTGTAGATGACAGTATCATGGGATACTTTATATAAATACAAAATATTACAAAAGAAAAACTTCCAGCATGGCCTGCAGCAGCCCTACCAAAGAGTAGGGGTGCAACAGCTCAGACAGCTTCCCTAAGATGGCATGGTCCTTCATTGCCCAGCAAGCTCCTAATGGTTGGGAGGTAATATGGTCCTCATTTGTGGTTTGCTTATTTCTGCTTACAAAATGCTCTTACAAAAGACAATTTCCTATAACCAACATGACAACTAAACTTTAAAACTTCTAAAAAATTCAACATTTGGCTTTTACTAGCTGATAACAGCCTGGCTCCAGCATATGGCTCTCTCACTATGGCTTTTTAGTGGGTCTTGATATCTGATAATATAAATTCTCAACTCCATTGTTTTTCAAAATTGTTTACTTCAGTGGTACTTGTTTCAAATTCGCAGTTAATGTAACTTTACACTTATTTAGGTCTTTTTTTGCTTTCTTAAGTCAATTTTAATTTTCAATACACTGACACGACACAGTTTGCTAAATTTCTTGAGTTTGTCTCCAGAAGAAGAAATTGTAACTTTACATACTTGACAGGAATCTGAAAAACAGCTTAGAACAAGACTAAGGAAAAAACATACCAACACAAATCTAGCTGGACCGCTACAGGGTTATTTAATAGAAATTGCCAGTTTCTGCTCCTCTCACTACTCACAGGTTCTCAGGGAGGGAAAGGAACCAAAGCTTCCACTGAGCCTGGAGTTTGGCCCAGAGAAAGAAAGTAAAGAAACAACGATGCTTGTCTCAGTTACAAGGGGAAATCAGGTTTATTGTTCATTCTATTCAAAATACAGTTCAAATCTCCCTAGATTATTGTATTGCTCAATTGGTTATTTTTCCCTTGACAAAAATTGGAAAATTACAAATAAAGAAAGGGTACCTCAAGATTTTGGATTTTTTGATACTTCTTAGAGAGGTGTGACATGGCTCTGGCCTGCCCAGGCTGCCCTAGTTTTACCTATCACCTGTACACGTGCTTTATGAATCAAAAATTTACACTTCACTGGTGCTCAGATCCCCAACAACAGTGGGGTGTCCAGGTCAGAGCAGGAGCACAACATGTGTATCACGAGAGAGTCCAAGGTGCCCTAATACAAAATGAAGTTTTCTTTTTTCTCCATACCTTACCACAAAAATTCTTGATAATTTTCAGGTCTTAAAAGTACTTCAATATATGCACAATTTAAATTTCAAAAAAACAAGAAGGGTTCACTTCATAATTGATTTCAGTTGGGTTCAAGATGGCATCAGTTATGACAAGCTATAACATTCCCCACAGGTCTTAGCATATGCATCAAATCCTTGATTCCTGGTCATCTTTATAAAAGTCATCTTCTTCATTTACATTTCACAGATCTTTGTATTTGGGACATATAATCATTAATTTAATACTTGACTTGGCTTTGGATTTAATGCATTAAAGATTTTATCATTCAAGGACCAGAAGTTATGGCCAGTAGGAGGAAAACCAGGTGTCCTGTCAGAGCTGACAGTAGGGTGGTCAGCCATGGATTTGTGGAGAACAAATTTTCATACCAGCTCTCTTGATGATATCTCTCATTTTCCCTATCAGCTAGGTGATTTCGGAGCTAACTAAGACTGCTCCTGATAACTCCTGAATGTTTTGTTTAAAAACAACATGATTCACCAAGGGCTAGGCATAGACTTCCCTGTTTAAAAACTTTGCTGGTTCTGAAGAACCATGTCATCCAGAGAGTTTAGAGACTCCTCCAGGTGATGAATATTTTTTCAAGTGTGCCCAGATCCTGATCTATTTCTTTTCTTAGTATCTGGCAACCTTGGTCTCCCACCATGAGGGCAGTGCTTCCTAGTGCTACAGTATTGGCTACTCCTAATCCCCAAAGGACAGAAATTAGGACTAGGGTCCTCTTTTTTCTTCTGACTTGAGGTAGCCCAATATGTTCTCTCCCTCATTCTCTGGAATACCAGTACACTTAGGGGAAGAACATGTGTTAAGATACAGTGTTCATGGTTAGGTCTAGTGAAGACAGCCAGACAAATGCAAAGGTTGAGGCCATTTGTACAAACAAACCAAGTTCCCATTGGGGAGACTAAATGTTGGTGGAAGGGGTAAGAGACATTTTGTACATACATGGTAGAATTACAATTGATTTGACATGGGGAGCACTTCAAGGTGAAATTTACAGACTAAATACAAAGCCCAGAGCCTTGAATGTTTCCCAAAGTGAGTGATTTTGGTCCTTGTCCCCACCAGCATGAAGAACCAGAGTCAAGGTTTGAGGTGTTTACAATCTGGAATTGATTGTTGGTCCCACCAGTTGCATTCACAGCATGTCACAAATAATAGGGAGTTTCAGAATTTAAGGACAGCCAACAGTCTTGAGTAAAGCTCACTGATGAGATGTAAAGTAATTTAAGCATCAATTTCAGAGATTAAAATTTGGGGCTTTCAGGTTGTAACTGTGCTGGAGTGTGAAAAGTTTATTCATGGACAGATAGAGACAGAGGGGAATTCATCGTGGAGGAAACTGCTCCAGTGTGAAACCCCCTTGGTGGCAGGGAGAAATCACTGAGGGGGCCTATAGATTGTGAAAGGATTGGAGTGCATCATGGATTTTTCTGGATGGTAAAGAGCAAACTGGCATCCCACTGAGTGATATAGATTTGAATGCCCCAAGTTTTACCTCTATTCCAGGAAGAATCTCCCATTTTCTTAGACCAAAATAAAATGTAGTCATTAAGGGAGAAATTCCTAGTGGACAGATAAGGGTCATTATCTGACCAAGGACTACAGTTTCACATCCCCAAGCAGTTTGGTGAGAATAATAATAGTGGTGCAGGTTTCACCCAGAACTAGTGGAACATTCATTCACTTTAGAGATCACAGGATACAAAGAGAAGGAATATTTCGGTCTGTGAAGAAAAATCCAGCCAGAATGCAGAAAGCTGAGCCAAGACCAGTGCATTCAGGGTTTTTTTGTGTCAGAACTCTCCATGGTCAATCACAGGGTGATGTTAAGGAGGGGATTCCCCAAGCTTCTGTTAAAGACTAGGGTTGCTCTATTTGAAGTTCTAGTCATAATCCATGTATAAGTTACAGGACAATGGTTTTTTGTTGGACTGTGTCAAATAAGAAAGATTATACACATAAACATGCTTAGGAACCACATATCCTCAGGGTAACCTTTAAAGGGCCAGAACACTTTTATTTATTTAAAGAAAAAAAACAGAGAAAACAGAAAAATGGTAGCAACAATACAGACTCCAAAAGGAAAAAAGGAACAAAAACAAAACAAAAAGAAAAGCATAAAACACAACAACAAAAAACAAAAATGCAAAGAAATTGCCACTTGATAGATTACATACTCTCATCATTGAAAATAGTTGTCCATGTTACAAAATTAAAGCATACAAGGTACACATTCAAACAGTGAGACTGTTAACAGCTCTGCTCAACAATCTAACAAAAACAGTAATATGGTCATTTATCCTACACACTTATATATACATGCAGTTATATCCTTTAGAGCACTTTCTTTTCCTCTTCTTTTTACAGTAGCAATTACAATTTTGGGTTTTATTACATCTACAGATCTTATTATTTTTACACAGAGACACAATGTGATATTTATAAATATGATTCTTATTTATTTCACTAATGAAGATAGTCTCAAGTTATCTCCATTTCCCTATGAAGACCTCAAGATCATTCATTTTTATAGCTGAGTAATATTCCATTGTATAAAAATACCACATCTGTTTCATCCACTCTTCAGTTGATGGGCACCTTGGATGTTTCCAAGATTTAGCTATTACAAAAGGGGATGCTATGAACATGGGTGCACATATATCACTGTGATATGAAATTTTCAGTTCTTCTGGAAAAATACCTAGGAAGGGAATAGCTGGGTTGAATGGAGCTTCCAATCTTAGTCTTCTGAGAATTATCCATGTTGATTTCCATAGCAGTTGCACCAGTGTGCACTCCCATCAACAGTGGAGCAGTGTTCCTTTTTCCTCACAGCCTCGCCAAAATTTGTTATCAATGGATTCAATGTTATCAATTGATTTCTTGATGGCAGCTATTCTTTCTGGTGTGAGATGATATCTCAATGTTGTTTTAATTTGCATTTCTCAAATGACCAGTGATGGTGAACATTTCTTCATGTATTTATATGCCATTTGTGTATCTTTACCTGAGAACTGTTTGTTCATCTCAGATGTCCATTTTTGGAAAGAGTCTTTGAATTTGGGAGGCTTGATGTTTTTCAATTCTTTATATGTTCTTGATATAAGTCCTTTGTCTAAGGGGCTGGTGGTTAAAATTCTTTCCCATTCTGTAGGTTTTGTTTTCACTCTGATGGTGATTTCTTTTGAAGTGCAGAAACTTTTCAATAATATGAGATCCCGGTTGTTGATTCTCTGAAGTGTTTCCCATGCAGTTTGCATTTTGTTCATGAAAGTTTGCCTACCCCTATGTCTCCTAGATTTCTATTTCTACATACCTTATTTTCTTTCTTATCTTCTTTTAGTGTTTCTGTTTTAATATTTAGGTCTTTGATCAATTTAGACTTTAGTTTTGTGCATGGTCATAGGCATGGATCTAGTTTCAGTCTTTCCCATGTTTAGAGCCAGTTTTTCCAACACCATTTATTAAAGATGTTATCCATCCCCCAGTGATCATGCTTAGCCCCTTTGTCTTTCCTTTCCTTTGTCTAATATAACATGGCTGTCTTTGTACCTACACTTGCATCTTCTAATCTGTTCCATTGGTCCTCAGGTCTTTTTCTTTGCCAGTACTATACTGATTTTATCACTGTGGCTTTGTAGTACAGTTTCAAGTCAAAAATTGAGATGCCTCTGCCTTGACTTTATTACACAAAATTGTCCTTAATATTCAAGGCTTCTTTGGGTTCCAAATGAATTTTAGCAGTGTTTTCTCTAGATTTGTGAGGTATGTCAATGGTATTTTGATTGGGATTGCATTAAAACTGTATATCAGTTTCAGGACTATGTTCATTTTCATGATGTTGGGTCTTCCACACCAAGAGTATGGAACATCTTTCCATTTTCTAATATCCTCTTCAATCTCCTTTTATAGCGTAGTGTAAGTTTCAGTATATAGGTATTTTACATTTTTAGTTAGGTTGATTCCTAAGTATTTCTCTTTTTATTTTCAATGTTATTGTGAAGGGCAACATATCCATGATTTGTCTCTCGGCGAGTGTCTTGTTTGTGTACAGGAACGCTATTGATTTTTGAGTGTTGACTTTGTAACCAGTTACACTACTGAATTTCTTTATTACCTCTATTAATCCTTTAATGGAGTTTTTTGGGTTTTCCATATAGAGTATTGTGTCATCTCAAATAGTGATAATTTAACTTCTTCCTTTCCTATCTTTATTCATTTTATTTCTTTCTCTTGTCTGATTTCCCTGACTGAAATTCCCAAAACTATATTGAATAGGGGTGGTGATAGTGGACATTCTTTGCTTGTTCCTGATTTTAAAATGAAATCTTTCAGCATTTGTCCATTTATTATAAAATTGACTGTTGGTTTGTCATAGATGGCCTTTATAAGATTGAGGTAGACACCGTGTATTCTGAGATTCTGAAGGGTTTTTATCATGAATGTGTGTTGGATCTTATCAAAAGCTTTTTCTGCATTTATTGAGATGACCATGTGGTTTGTATTTTTGGCTCTGTTGATGGGGTGTATTACATTTTTTGATTTTTTGCATGTTAAACCATCCCTGCATTCCTGGAATGAACCCCACTTGGTCATGATATATAATCTTCTTGATGATTTGTTGCATTCTATTTGCTAGTATTTTATTGAGAATTTTTATGTCTATGTTCAATAGTGAGATTGAGTTCTCATTATTGAACATAGTGAGTTCTCCTTCTTAATTGGGTCTTTCTCCGGTTTTTGTATGAGAGTTATGCTTGCCTCCAGGAATGATTTAGGGAGGACTTCTTTCTTTTGAATTTCATTGAAGAGTTTAAGGAGTATTGGCATCAAGTCTTCTCTAAATTTCTTATAGAATTCAGGTGTCAATCCATAAGGACTTGGGCTTTTCTTTTTTGGTAAGATTTTTATTACATTTTCAATTTCTGTGGCTGTTATTGGGTTATTCAAATTTGCTATATTCTTGGTTGAGCTTTGGTAGTTCATATATTTCTAGAAATCTGTCCATTTCCTCTGTGTATTCCTCTCCATGTGAGTTGAGATTTTCAAAGTGGGTACTCATGATCTTTTGAATTTCCATGGGATCTGTTATAATTTCCTCATTTTCTGTCCTTATTGCATGAATTTGGGTTTTCTTCTTTTTCTATATAATTTTAGCTAGAGGCTTGTCAATTTTGTTTATTATCTCAAAAAGCCAGCTTTTTGATTCATTAATTCTTTTTTTTTCTTTTTTTAGTTTCTATTGCATTGATTTCTGCTCTAATCTTTACTGTTTCCACTCTTCTATGAGTTTTAGATTTAACTTGCTCTTCTTTTTCTATAAGCTTGAGATGAAGCATTATATTATTTATTTGTTCTCATTCTGTTTTTTGATATGACAATTTATTACTATATATTTCCCTCTTAAGAACACTTTCATTGCATCCCATAGGTTACAATAGGTTGTTTCCATATTTACATTGAATTGTAGATATTGCTTGAATTCATCTTAATTTCATCTGTAGCCCACTGGTTGTTCAAAAGTTTGTTATTTAACTTCCATATATTTATGCAACTTTTGCAATTTTTTTGCCATTAATTTCCAGTTTCAGTGCGCTATGGTCAGATAGTATGCATAGGACAATCTCAATACCTTTGCATTTACTTAAGAATGTTTTATGGTATAATATATGGTATATTTTGGAGAATGTCCCCTGTGCAGCTGAGGAGAATGTGTATTCTGATGTGGTTGGGTGGAACACTCTTAAACATCTACTAAGTCCAATTGCTCACAGGTATGATTCAGTTCTATTATTTCTTTGCTGAATTTTTGTCTAGTTGATCTATCTCTTTGTGACAGTAGGCTGTTAAGGTCACCTGTAATAATTGTGTTCTTGTGTATTTGGTTTTTCATGTCCCTTATTATCTATCTTATATAGTGGGTGCTCCTGAGCTTGGTGCATATATATTTATAATTGTTAGTTCTTCCTCTTGAATTTTTCCACTTATGAGTATGTAGTGACCTTCTTTGTCTTTTTTAATCATTTTAGGTTTGAAGTTCCCATTGTCTGCAAATAGGATAGTTACCCCTGCTCTTTTCTGGTTTCCTGTTGCATGAAATACTGTTTTTCATCCTTTGACTTTTAATCTATGAGTTTCTTTTTGAGTCAGATGCATTTCCTGTATACAGCATATTGTGGGATTGTGTTTCTTTATACATTCTGTCAACCTGTTTCTTTTGATATATGAATTAGACCCATTTATATTTATGGATATCAGTGATACGTACTGGCTTACCTTTGCCATGTTGTGTTACTGTTGTTGGTTTCCTGTTTTTGTCCCTTGTTTATTTTCTTGTCCAGCCTGGTGGTTTCTTTCTGTTGTTGTTCTGGACATTGTGGTCATTTTTTATCTCTACATAAGATGCCCTTTAGCACTCTTTCTAAAGTTGGTTTGTTGGATATGAATATCTTTAGTTGTTCTTTGTCATGTGAGTATCTTGTTTCTTCATTAAATTTGAAAGCCAGTTTTGCTGAGTAAGTCTAGGTTGAAGGTTGTTTTCTTTTAGGGCTTGAAATACTTCACTCAAGCTCCTTTTAACCTGAAGCTTTGTACTGAGAAATCTGCTGTGATTCTAATAGGCTTTCTTTGGTAGGTAAGTTGTGTCTTTTCTCTAACAGCTTTTATTATTATGTTTATATGCTGTATGTCTGTGATCTTAATTATTTTATGCCTGGGTGTAGGTTTATGTTGGTTATTACTGTGTGGTGTTCTATATGCTTCACTTATTTATATATCCAATTCTTCCCCCTTGTTTGGGAAATTTTCTGCCTCTATTTCTGTGAACACCTTAGCTATATTCTTTAAATTGTCTCCTGCCTCCTCACTAATGCCTATTATTCTAACATCATTTCTCCTGACATCATCTAGTAGCTGTTGGATTGTCATTTCATGCTGCTTTGTTGTTTTTATAAATTCTACCCTTTCAAGATTGCTATCTGCAATCTTGTCCTCAAGGTCCAAGATTCCATCCTCAGCTTTATTTAAATGGCTTTGCAGGCTTTCAATACCATTTTTTGCTTCTTGCATATCTCTTTCAATTTGTTTCATAGATTTCTGATTCTTTTCTGCATTGTTCATTCAAAGTTTCAATCAATTTCCCATGCTCCTGTAGTTTCTTATGTATTTCTTCTCTACCTATGTAGAGCAGCTCATTTACTAAGGTTATTAATTTTATTTTTACATAAGGCATTATTTCTAATTTGTGTTCCTCTATAGCCTCATGGATTTATTCTTTACTTCATTTTCTATCTTTTCAGAAATTTCTGGTGTATGAATTTTAGCGTCCTTTCATTATCAGCTGCACTTGCTTCTGATGGACTAGATGTTTGGGATCACATTTTGCCTCTTCGTTTAGTCATTTTCACTGTTTGGGTAAATTTCTGGTCTTTCTATTCCAACAGCCACAAGTTTCTATACTGTGTGTTTCAGGGTTCTACTGTGTGGCTCATGTTTTTCAAATTTCTGGGTACCATCATGAAGAGGAGATCTAGTCTCCTGAATTCCTCCTGGCTTGCCTGTTTGGTGAGTCCTATATTCTTTTTGGGCTAAGTAGCCCAGAAGAATTGATGTAGGGCAAATCTTAGTTCCTGCTCTTCTTATATCTTCAGGTTGTGGCAGGGCACCAGGTCTCCCTGGCTATAGTGTTTGTGTCAGCTGAGGGCCTACAGTGTCTATAGGGGTCTAGTAGGTTCTTTTAATTTCTTCTAAATTGGGGTGGGGTGATATTGGTGCACTCCTCAACCTGTCTGATGTTCTCTGTGTGGGGATAGAGGAATAACCTCTTGCTTGCCAGGTTAGCCAAGGTCTTACACTTGGAGGGAGTTTCACTTTTGCCCCTATTTACCCACTGCAGTCCTCTATTTTATGGGGCATACTCACCACACTGCCTGAAGCCTGAAAATGTCTTCTGTTTGGGTGAGGGGTTCCTGAGCCTCTCTTTGAGCCAGCATGGTAGTCCACTGCCATCCAGTGTTCCTGG